>MU270036.1:320718-592321 GCA_021432635.1 Thozetella sp. PMI_491
TCTCTCTAATAAGATCTTTCTCTAACAAGATCTCTCCTATTTACTTTCCACGCTACTCTCTGACAAGATCTCTCCTATAAAATCTCTCCTATTCACTTTCTATACTACTATCTGACAAGATCTCTCCTATAAAATCTCTTCTATTCACTTTCTATACTACTTTCTAACAAGATCTCTCCTACAAATATCTCCTATTCACTTTCCACACTACTATCCTACAAAATCTCTCCTATTCACTTTCCACACTACTATCTGACAAGATCTCTCCTATCAAACCCCTCCTATTACTTTCCATACTACTATCTGACAAGATCTCTCCGACAAAATATCTCCTGTTCACTTTTCATACTACTCCCTAACAAGATCTCTCTCTAACAAGATCTCTCCTATTCACTTTCCACGCTACTCTCTGACAAGATCTATCCTATAAATCTCTCCTATTCACTTTTCACACCACTCTCTAACAAGATCTCTCCTACAAATCTCTCCTATTCACTTTCCACACTACTCTCTAACAAGATCTCTCCTACAAATCTCTCTTATTCACTTTCCACACTACTCTCTAACAAGATCTCTCCTACAAATCTCTCTTATTCACTTTCCACACTACTCTCTGACAAGAGACATAAAATGAACTAAGGTACAAGACAGATGTGACATGTCATCAGAAGTACAACAGCAGGTGTTCCATGGTGCCCAACTACTGTCAAAAAGAGAGAGGCGAGGCAGTGACTCGGTATCCGCCCCATGCTTTTGTCTGCCGCTTTCAAATAGAATCTCGATGTGCTTTGCATGACCACGTTCGGACACGCGTTACTTCCAGTCCAACGATAGCGTTAACTCGTAGCCCTTCACTTTTTCCATCATGGGCAACAAAATCCCTACCACAGCAAAACGTCGACTTCAGGGACTAACGGCTTCGCGGTCAGGAACTTAAACTCGAGCATTCAGAGCGTCTTCAATATCTCGACCTCGACCTCGACCTTGACGGACGCTAAACCGAGGGGGGGCAAAAGTGAGCTCGCGAAGCGCGCTCTCCATTTCACCTGACACTACGACTTCGCCGTGGTCTATCAACTTGAGCTTCGCATTTGATTTGTCTAGCTTTGCCGGTCGGTCCGAGGTGTGTTTCCTAAATACCTGGCCGAAGCATTTCCGATGCTGCCCCGCCCTCAGATCTTCAGGACCGCAATTTTAGCACTAGACATGCGATTAACATTGAAGTTGAACTCGAAAATTCAATATGTCTTCTCCGAATGAACAATTCAAAATTACTTCACCTGCAAAAGCTGCTGGGGAAGTCGAGTCCGCGGCCTGTTTCCATATTATCTCGCTGACTTCAACACACCAAGAAGATGAGTCGTGTGTATAAACGCTCCCTAAGCGCAGTTCCAGTAAGCATATCTACTATAGAACCTCCCCGGGATTCTACTTTTGCTGCATGTAGTAGCGTTGACGCGCTTAAGAGCAGGGCCCTACCTGCGATATGGAAGGAAATGGTCATGAGGCAAGGGAATAGACAAGCATTAAGAATGGCAAAAAGAAACTTAAAAATATTTGTGAAATTAAATTCGCGACGTGACGTGCATTGAAATCTTGCTATATTATCTGAAAGAACTTTGTTGAAGCGGTTCCTGTTTCTGAATCATACTCCATCAGACCATGAACATAAGCATGACCGACAAGGACATACTTATCCCCAATTTCCCGCAAAATAACTGGTAGAGAGCTTCCCTCTATTTTGAAAACGAGGTCTCCGCGCTTGGTATTTCTAGATGCGACCCCGATGTATCCTTTCCCAGTGGTTACGAGTCGACGTAAATTCATTGTTGCCACAACAAAGTCTTGTACATCTTCAGCCTTCGTATCCTCCGAGCCTATCCTGTGTGTTTGATTCTCTTGTCGAGCCCACTCCTTAATCGTCATGCCGTACACGCAAAAGTGTCTAATACTGTTATAGTCTGCTTCAAAAGACGAAGCATATCTTATAGGGAGTTTTGTGCTCGCCCGTTCGTTCAAATAGTCGTCAGCATCGCACATGGCCGATGCTAAGGCAGAGAGGGCAGCCAGATCGATGGGCTTCCGCTCCAGGTAAAATCCATATGCCATGAGAGTCGCACCGAGGACTGTGAAAGTCTCAGATTCCTGGTAAATACGGCTAGTGGAAGTTGGCTGGTCTTCACTCAAATTATCATTCGCGATGGCTTTAGATATTGGTGAGTAGGAGGTTCCGTCTACAACGTCGTATATGTTACCACAGCATTGCAAAACTCCGTCGGACAGGCCGTTGTCGAGCAGGGTCCGTGCCTTACGTCCTAGGTAATTAGGCAAAATAGTCGTAGGGTCAGAATACTCCAGCAGTGGGTTGACCCTATAGGAAGCGCTCCAATCAGGCACCCAACTTGGGAGTCCTGGTGTTGTTCTTGGCAGGGCATCCATGTGAATGATATCCAACGAGTTCGTGGCAAGCATATAACCAGCTACGCACTTGGTATAGACCTCTGCCACAGAAGCTCGATAATCCGGGGTAATAAAAGTTGCATCCGAGGCAAATCCGAGCTTGGCATAGATATAATCTCGCGGATCCGTAGCTGTAGAAGCCAACGTGCGAAGGTGGCAGTATGGTAAGGTCAATCGCCTGCCAGAAGCTCGTAGCCGCCTCAGCTTGAAGAAACCAAAGACACCTCCACCATTCATGTGGAAACAAATCTTGGAGAACGGGACGAGATGTGAAACTGATGCAAGTGTGGCGAAAGCTCGGAAGAAAGAATCTCCTAGAATGGAGAGCCTCCCACAAAATACTTTTATCTCCCGAGCTAGTATAACTTCTTGCAGCACCCAGGTTCGCGTCCACCAAGACCGCTCCATAAGGCAGTAAAATGCTTTCCAGGCTAGGCGTAGATCCGGATTGCCGACCAGCTCCATAGTCATTTTCTTCTGGTCCGAGTCGGCTTTGATTTCAGACAGCTGGCGGAGTAATTCAAACGCCAAGCCTGCGTCGTCACGAGGCTCACCCAGCCACACCACAACAGTCTCGGCGCGAGTGTAAATGTCGCCCATCATGGCAACTTGGCTTGCACGCTCATCTAGATCGACCTGATTGATGCATATAGCATCCGCCCACAGCAGACACCCTCTCAACTGGCCTGCCAGCGTCTGTAATGCTTGTGCCAAGTTCTTTCCCACACTGACAGCTCGGCCATCAATTGAGATAGTCTCCAGTTGGTCAACTTTCGTATCTGTAACTGCTGCGTCCGCAAAAGCACTTTGCCACGTGTAAGATAGCGCCAAGAAGCTTGGTGGATTGTCGATGCTCCAATGTTGCAACTCGCAAGAGATAGTGGCGTCTGGAGAGCTTAGGGCATGCAAGGTGATGAGACGGACTTCTCTAGCTCCTTTGGTACAGAGCAAGGGACGATATGGATAAGACATGCTGTGGGGACTTGTGAGCTTGTCGACGTATTGTGAGCTTGTCGACGTATTGTGAGCTTGTCGACGTATTGTGAGCTTGTCAGCGTATTGTGAGCTTGTCGGCGTATTGTGAGCTTGTCAGCGTATTGTGAGCTTGTCGGCGTATTGTGAGCTTGTCGCTATAATGCGATGTTCCGAGGAAGATTTGGTGCGCTGGAGGGCGGGGATACATCTCATGTCAAGTTTCACCAAGGCAGGCATGTTGTGACGCCTCATTGATTGTGTAGCGTTCTGCTCTGCTACATGAATATCCCGACTCTAACTAATATGAATACGAATCCTTTACCGATAGCGAATTCAGTGCAACCATGTGCTTTCCTCCCGTCTTGGCCGGTATCACTTAGTTAGAGGGAAAAGATGAAAGTGCTACAGCCTCGATCTAGCGCGCCGTCTCCAAAAGAAAACAGCCCCTTTCCACCTATTTCTGTGTTTGTCTAAGTTTCTTCTGTCCGATGGCTCGAGATTCTATTGTTAGTTCCATGCCCCGGTATTGAGGCTATCGTTCATCGTGCACGAAGTAATTGGCAAGTTGGGAGGAGCGTTCTATAGCTGTCAAATGCGACCCTCCTTGGCCACTCGGTCATTTCGGCTAGTACAGTTCTTAGGAAAGTGTAGAATATCTCTGGAGGTTTCATTTTCTGCGGCGCATGTTCGACGATACTCGAGCTGCCTTAGCTTTCTGAGCTCCAGAGGAGAAAAATATAGAGTGATTTGATTCGCCTAGGGAGTTCATAGGATGTGCCAGGTAAAATGGGCTTGGTAGTCTTGCTAGATCCCGGCCAGCTCACCTCTCTCTTTTTTTAAAAAAAAAAAAAAAAATTCAAAGGGTTTAGTATGGGCGACAACATAACACGGCGACTTGTAGGCTTTGCTACCTAGCTCTAACTTCATACTCATGGTGTTCTATTTCCGTAGCTACGAGTAGCCCTTGCTTCTAGCTACTAACTCAGTAATTACCTAGTTAGGTAGACAACCCTACATTAAAGTATATAAAGTAACGAACGGTGTAATATAAGGTTCAAGGAGCACACAAGCAGTAGTGAAACCCTCGTTGGTTGTCATCTCATCGTCCTCTCCACTATTACCGTCGGACTTCGGTATCCAGAGCTTCTCTCAACCCCCATCCACCAGCCGACTCTTCTCACTATGATCGCCTATGTGGGACGCGCTACTGTATAGGAAAAGACATAAAAGCCTGGCCTTTTCTGTACATGATGGGCTTCAGCAGTGGTATCACAGCACAGTGTTTCCTGGCTTAGGCTATTACTAGGATACACTGTTCTCATCGTTGAATGCGTTCGATTCAGCTGAAATGCTTAAGGTACGTACAGATCCAGTAAGAGCTTTATTCTTGTTGAAGATTTCGCATGCGTGTGGATCTATGTTGCTAACGCCTCTACCCCTGTTCCAAGTTCCTTTATCTTCTATAGCAAGTCCAATAAATTCCGCTGAACTCCTTCCGGGACTATGATGTAGGCTCATAGCACTCCGGCATGCAAGACCTATAAATGCAATTTGATTTTTTTGGTTACCCCTCCCCTTTTAGCTGAGATTAACCTTGACTGCCCCGATATCTACATAGACGAGTAGGTATAGCAAAGATTGCTGGCCAGAATGTCCATGTAGTCTTTCACGATGGGCGCAGACTCTCCAAGCTCCATGATGGGCATGGGATCGGTAATCGAGGCTGAAATAGTCTTGCTAGTGTCTTGGAAACCAGAATAATCAGCTAGACGGGTAGCGTTACGGCCCTGCCACTGCAGTGGAAGTTAGCACTGCACCCTCTCGCTCCAAAGGAAAAGAAAAACGTACCTTCGCCCAGACGCGATCAACGTTGGTGTGATGCAAGAAAAACAGAGGCTCGTTGGGCGAGGTAGCGGGGCCCATATCGCCAAAGATAATGCTATGGACTGCCACTCTGTTAGTACATTCTAGGTATGGGAAGGATAGAGAAGACTAACTCTGTGCGTGCGGCAATCCTTCAAGCATGCTAGACATTCCGGCGTAGGTCTCGAAGGCGTAGATTATGCTCATGGTATTTGAGTTGTATGCGCCTGCCTGCATGTCGCCAATGATCATGTCACCGTTTGCATCCCTGCCCATACCGCCGTTGAACTCGCGGGTGAAGCAGTGCAGGCGGTTGCCGACCGTGTTCATGTCAGGCCAGCCCATTGCCAACGTCAAGTTCGTATTCGCAAATGGGCCATCAACAACGCAACGCTGGAACCCAGCTACGTCGCTGCTCGTGCGCTTGCCATCGCCACCGAAGCCAGTGACAGGGTCGAAGACAGGAGAGTTGGGCGTATTCTGGGCATCGGCGTCAATGGTCCAGTCCCAGTACGGCTGGGTGCCAGTGTAGCCGCATTCGGTGCGCAGCAGATCCTCGTGAAGCTGCACAAACCAGCGGTGCCAAGGGAGGAAATTCGCCACGAAGTGGATTTCTGTGTTGAGGCTGAAGTGGGTGTAGACCAAGTCGTCCATGCGTGTGGTGACGGCGTCGATCGCGGCATACTTCTCCTTGGGCAGACCTCGCAGGCACACAGCGGCACGGAGGTACTCGGCCTTCTCGGTGTCGCTAAGTTCGCGCCACTCCTTGCGGACGGCAGGGTTGGCGCAAGCTCCATCGGCCCGGGGTATGACGCTCGCGGTGGCCGAGGCCGCGAGGGCGAAAATGGTGAGCAACGAGCGGGAAAGCATTGTAGTAACGAGTGAATGCTAAGCGAATGACGAATTAGTAGTAGGGTAGCGAAAAACGGCTCAAGCAGGGAGTTGAGTGCAGAAGGATGAAGGACTGTTGGATCGACAACTACCGCCGCCTTATATGTGGTTCTCCCCGGTCCGGCATCCTCTTGACTAAATTATGGGGTAATTGTGGAACTCCCTAGCCTTGAATGACTAGACAACGCTGCTACGGGTAGTCCTAAGTTTAAACATTGCTGCGCCATGATGGTCGGCTCTAGAGACTATGCGCAGGCCTGTCATACCCTTGGCGCCGTTCGTATTCCTGACCTGGCCCGCTTTGCTCGTGTTCAAATCGTGGAAAGGGGCGGTGGACGTGGAGTAGAGTTGCATTCTGGATCCACTTGCCGAGATCATTTTAGCCGCAATCTAAAATGGTCGATATGCGATGTTAGTGGTATTGGGAAAGAGGCACTTCCGACTTGTATGCATTTACAGATGCGACAGCAACAATACCGATATTGTAGTTAGTTGTAGCTTTTGATCGCCGACCAGAGGTATCCGTCGGATTGGTAGACTTAGATACACCTAGGTTTTCTAGCAGCCCCTATTTTTGAGACGAGGACGCATGCACTGTACTGTCCATAGGAGCGTAGGTAGGGCTTGTCACCCCGAAAAGCTCGAAAAGTTATGTAGGGGTGGCACGGACGTCATCAAGTATTAAACTTGTACTTCGGGCCCAGCATCTTGAAAGCTGCATAACAAGTACCGAACTAGCAGCATTTAAGCCTCACAATCTTTGGCAACAGGAGGACACAAGGAGCTGTACTGGAAATGCAAACTGTCATTGGCCTGGACTGCTTACAGTACATGTGAATACGTGAATACGAAAAGCCTATGTTTTGCCCCGAAGTCTCTGTCTGGTCAGAAGTTCCCCGACTCGTATTAAGCTCAAGACCAGGTTTTCCAGCGCGAAAGTGCACCAATGGGGTTCTTTACAGTCCTGATTTCGTAACCGTAGTCATGCGGCCAAATTTCCGCCCACTCCACCTTCGAGACTCCGCCAAGTCCGATGCATGAATCCATTAGGTACTAGAAGCACGATTCAGAATGCACTGGGGCCCCAATCATGATTTCTACTCTGTACGCCAGGTTTCTTGGCACCGAGGCTACTAATTAAGCTACATGCAGCTTGTACTAAACCTCCGATGTATACTGTATCACTCACTCAGATGCCGTGGCTCTGCTAACGACTAGGGGTTAGTAAAACCTGCAGGGACTCTGCCGGGACCTATCCTGTGGCTCCCTCCGTCGTTCTAGTAACAATCCCGCTCGTCTCAGCACAATTACCTACTCACATACCGAACAAGTCACGTCCATTAATTCGGTGCATTTCACCGAAAAGATAGGAGCAGTACTCGACCATATCTTCATCTATCGAAGCAGTGTGCCATTAAAGCTACCTTGCCTTACGCAAATGATTCTTTGGCGCAGTAGAATATTACACGTCTACTTCCCTTCCCGTACATCACATCACTCTAATATTAAAGTGGACGATCAATAAGGTGATAACTTTGCAGGTACTAGTACCGTTATTGGCCCTAGTTCTACCATACTCTCAATAGATCTCCCGTTGTCCTTGGACACGCGCCGTTCAGCCGCACACTATATTTCCATTGATGTTGGACATACAACCGTTTAAGTCCAGCGTATTCAAAGCAACTCCACCAAACTGTCTGAAACAGATGTCAATCATCTCGGGGTGGTTTGACTGATCCATGAAAACACCCTACTCTAAAATCAGCTTGCGTAATAACCTGTTGATGCTGTAGACATGAGGGCCTGAATATAGACCCAAATACGTACCGCACGGCCTCCGGTAGGGCAGTCCCCTTGGTAGTTGCTGTTGCGCCGGAAAAGATCGAATCAACTTGTGTGTTCAAGCTAGATGTTTTATTCCCGTTAGATTTAGCACAACGCACCTAGAGGGACACTTGGGAGCAATGTTAGTGTTCGGATATTTCCCACATTCATTGGGTAGCTACTCACAAATATATTGCCATTATTAGTTCCTATGCATGTGTTGAGAACAATCGAGGCTGCTGTGTTCTGGCTTCTGTCTTGGCGTGTGCAACTGGCCGTTAGAGTGTCGGTGTTTTCGTTGTAATTGAAGTTACTGCATTGCCCAGGGTTGGCAAATCCAACAGCTTCAGCTCTATATACGATATTGACATGAATAAGAGCTAGTAACAATAGCTCTTTGTGTCTCACTGCAGCCATGGCCGAAGGACTTCTTGTGATGTGATCTAGAAAAGGCGAATGGTGGTCTTGCAAAGATATCAGAAGGTTCATTTACGAGGGCGATGGGATTATATATAAGATCGAGTGCCCATAGCAATGAGGTAGAATTAATATAGCTTGTACCTTGATTGTTATTGTAGTACGGAAACAGTTTGAACAGGATGTGGCGTTGCAGACAATGTGATATTCTTCCACACTGAGCGGAAACAATCAGATCGCCCATTATGTGAATCAGCAATATTTATGTGATGCTGGCAGCGGCGCTGGAGTTAGGCGACTTCTCAGGTGTGGAAGATGAGCAGAGCTTGTGTGATTGCAAGTGTATTCGTGCCACCAAATAGTGCTGGCGGCGGACTAGCGTATCGATGTACCAACGGCGATCCACCTGGGTCTTCTCACACAGATTTCCCTCGAAATGTCAATTGGTTTCCTATACGGCTATCTTGTAATATGGCTCTAAAACTTTTGACTCTAGGCTTTCTCCTGGCAGTGGTTTAAGTATTTTTACGGACTGACGACTCATGATGAGCTGATCGTATCCACTACGAATGAAAGTACACCGGTATGTCGATCATAGGAGGCTGTCAGATGTTGATATCGTCTGCATACTTCAGTCTTTCTCGCCGCATCCGAAAATTTAAGTCACCTATCTAGAGAACAACTCCGATGACTAGCGAGGCTTGTCGAGCTCATGAAGACCCCCGGATCCCGAGAGCCCGTGAATATAAAGAACACTCCGATTGACATGGAATCAAACCGTTGGTGCTCTCACCACACGACTTCCGGCTCTCCAACTACCTTTTTCAGCCCTTGCAACTACTGCCCAAGCTTTAAGGTGAATATTTTCATCTCACTATGATTAATCTTCTGAATGTCTACAAAGTAGACTCCTCGACTTTGACAATGTTCATCATGATATAGGCGTCTCAGCTAATAGGTGTATTCTCCTGGGACAGAAGCATGTCAAAATTCCTCATAGCACATGCGGCGTGGCTTGTTCTACATGGACATGGCCTGGCAGCCGGCTTGCCTGCCAAGTAAGCACACCGAGAGTTACGACCCAATGATATCGCTAATGGCGTATGACGATATAGGGAATACAGCGTGTCTGTTGCACTAACCAACCGTACAGAGATGGCGCCATTTTCAGACCGGCGAGCTCCGCAGCCCATTTATACTGTACACGTCGACGGCGTACTTGTAGATGAGGGTTGTGATGAGGTTGCCCCAGCCGTCGTCCCAAGAGCCCTTCGTTTTACCCACACATTCTTCGAAATGCAAGACAGCCAAGTATTTGGTGTATCCGGTTCCTTCTCCATGACCCAGCCGGGCACACCAGCTTCGAATGAGATAGTCTCCTTGAGGCTTGTGGGCACACAAGTTACAGCAGCAAACAGTTTCACATTTAAGATTGGAAACACTAGCTGTTCAGCGGCACGGACGATTACAAATGCCGTGTTCAATGGAACAAATGTTGCTATGACGATCGGCTGCTTCTGATGCTTCCAAGGGATTGTCAAGATTTCGTTCTCTATTTTTGCGCCTGCCAAAAAAAATGCTTTTCTCTCGAAAGCTAAGATCTAGGTCGTATACTACCGGTCGCCCTAGTATAGATGAAGACTTCATTCGATATATACAGCTAGAAAACTAGGATTTTCCCTCTGCCACGGTTTTGTGTAGATATAAAATAGAGCTGAGCTCTCCTGCCGCCTTGAGATCTAGAAGATAAGAGTCTGTGAAGTTTAGCATTTTGAGTGTTTGAATTTTGGGTAGAGATTCTCGTAGCTGCAACTCCCCGGTGCACTCGTTTAATACCTTCATAGGATAGAATAGCTAGCAATACGGGATAGGAATATGAGTAACAACAAAACCCATTTAAACTAGTGATACACTGATCGCATTATTCAGGGCCATGTCGTGGGAGGGGTTGTGTGCCTCGTGCAATGAGACAATGTAGTTAGTCACCCCTCTCCAACAAGTTGAACTGCTAGATAAATCACAAGTTCATTATTCTATCTAGATACCTTGTATACTCATTAACCGTAAACAAATCATGCCTTGGGGTACCACTCGAGGAGGACCTTGAGGTTGCTCTCGACAATTTCCTCCAAGCTCATCCATCCCTCTTGATCGAACCATTTCTTGAGCAAGGCCAACGGCTGGCGGAAGTCTGCCGTGACACTCAACTGCGGGAGGTTCGGGATATCGTCAATGAACTTTTCCGCAGGATACAGCCGCCGCATGACGGCAAGAAGGTCATTCCAGTTGGCACGGTGTCCCCACGCTTGGAGACGCGCATTCTTGACCTCGGGGTCCAAGACCGCTGCGACGTGCAGCAGTGCGGTGTCCTTGACATCCACAACATACACTACCATGATTAGCTAATGAACGGCAGATAAGAAGACGCGCAAGCATCAGCGTGGATAGAACTTACACCCCTGGAGCCTCTCCATGACATCGGTTTTTCCCTCATACAAGAACTTGAGCCATGATCCCATGCCCACAGTGTGAACAACGTCCAAAGGCTCTCCGAAAATGCTCGCGGGAGCGACGACATTAATAGTGAAATGGGGCTTCTTGTTTTTGTTAAACTCCCACAGCGCCTTCTCAGCTGCCACTTTGCTGGCCGCATATACAGCCATTCCATTGGCGGGATCATACGGAGGCGGCAACGCTGCGACCTGTACTGCGGCCTCGTTCCACGTATTATCATCAACATGAGTCGGGTTGCCGGGAATGGGCGTGGTACCAGCCACGATGGAGCTGGTAAATACAACTTCCTTGACCGAAGGCTCCTTCAGCGCAGCATCGAGGAGCGATGTGACCGCAGCAACGGTCGGCGGAATAACCTTGTTTGGATCCGCATCGAAGGTGACCACGGAGGCGATATGCGCAATAGCTGAGACGCCCTTGACTGCATTATCGAAGGCGTTCTCCACGGCAAAGTCGGGGACGGGAACTAGTTCGAAGCTGCCGTCGTCGGCGTAGGGCTTAAGGACATGATCCACGAGCCATGATGCCTTTTTGAGATCTCGAACGGTTCCACGGACCCTGTACCCACGCTCAAGGAACTGCTTGGCGGTATGCGAGGCCACAAAGCCGGTTGCGCCGGTCACTAGGACTAGGGAGCCCTTGGGAATAGTGGTGTTGTTCGGGGACATGTTGGCGAAAGGAGGTAAAAGTCTTGGAGTTTGGATATTGAGTACTATTGAGTGTATTCGAAGGAGGTTTGATACAGAGAAAATATTGAACTGCTCTCATGGTTTGTAGCAGAGCCATTATATATAAGAATTGAGACGATTGACATGGCTGTCGTTATTCGGAGTAGTGATTAGATGCGAAAGGATGAAACCACTGGAATTCTGACAAATTCAGTCATTACATCATCTCGAAGTGCATTTGACTACGCGCAGGATCCCACCACCATGGGAAATTATGGGCAAAGCATCGTGGCCTGCCGTGGAGGCGTCTATCGTCGCGGCTGGTGCTTTCGACCATGTCCCAAAACGGAAGCAGCAAGTCTTGGCATTGAGCTAACCGCTTTTAGATAGCGTCTCTCTTAAAAATGATTACTGAACACCGAGGACACGGTCATCGCATGGGACGGATGACCTTACTAACGTCCGTAGATCTCCGCGGATTTGCATAGGAGAATCTTTTTCGCTATATAACCAGTGACCGCTCGATCTAGTTGTCCCAAGGCGCTTCCCGATGCGGAAGGAGCAGGTCTTGGCAAACTCGAGCCTACCTCGGGCCGAACATCGCCTCTTGGTCTGAATCCATACGCACACGCGCGGTTTGGGTGAGGTAAGCCCACAACCCGAATATCGACCGTGAACAGCTTCGATTCCAAGGATGGTCTCGCTGACAAATGGATTCTCTTCATAGAGACTCCTGTGGCCGGGAAGTATCTCCTCGGGGCTCCACCCCGTAACAGCATCCAACACCGCTCACCGCCCGAGTCCTATCTCGGTGGATGAGGGAGACCTCGTAACCACGTATCCAGGATGGGAAAGGTGCAGTTCATTGCCGTGTCTGGTTTGCCCGACGCCCCTTCGGCCAAAGCCCAGAGACTGGCACACTCGCATGCCGCCCGTGCGGCCCATGCGAAGGCCCGACGGCTCCGAATGGCCGAATACCAGGCTGGAAAGGGGTCAGACCCCGGGAGCAGTCCTCGCAAAGCCGTAGTGGACGACCAAGAAGACACACAGGCTGGCCTTCGCATTCGACCGACTGCCGCTGTCATGCCCAGTCAGGATGTCATACCCAGCCCGTCGACGACCCTGTCGGCGGGCCGAAGGGACCCGTTCAATGTCTTCTCCACGCCTATGGGGACCAAAGAACACTTTCTTTTTGATCATTGTGGGCCCACTTCTCTCGTCTCCCCCGGACCTCCCCCCCTTCCCGTCGACTAACTTGAACCTGCACACAGATGTGAATTCCGTCATTCCCTATTTGACCATCCATTGCTCGGCGGCGGCCGCGGAGCCGGGCATGTACATGGAGATGATGCCTAAGGAGTGGGTACGGCTCGCCGTCTCGGACAAGGGCTTTCTCCAAGGTCTCTTACTCGCCTCGTCACGCCACCTCTCCGCAAGCCTCCACCCGTGTGCCGAGATGCAACTACGAAAACAAGAGTTTTACGAAAAGCTAGCCATGCAGTATAAAGTTGCATGCGTGCAGGCGTTGATCAAAGCCATTTCCAATGGAACTTTGACGGGTCCTGTTAGCGACTCAACCCTCGCCAAGGTGATGATGCTGGCGCTCGATGAAGTGAGTTCCCAAAGAAGACAAAGCTGAGAGGTGCCATCACGAAAGGGTACTGACGCACGGGTCTTGCTAGATTTGGCTTCGTGATTTCGAAATGTTTCGCCGCCATGTATTTGGTGCTATCAAATTGGTCGAGTTTAATGGCGGGCCCGAGACCTTCGGCATGCAGGGTTTGCTTGCCCGCATGTTCCATAAATTCGTCAAAGACTCCGGCATGGTTGATCTGCTTGGTGCCATGCATGACCCCTGCGAAAGGGTCGCCGTGCAGATGTGCGGTTCTATCACTTAAAAATCCAGGGACTTCAAGTAAGCTACCTTAGCGCCGAGAACATAATATACAGGACACACCTTTCTCCAACACACCTTTCAAACCCATATTTGACTTTGGTCTTCGTTACAAGGACTGCATCCTATAATATATGTCTGTCCTAGTCGTGCATCGATGCTATTTCGTTTGACCTTGCAGCACTCCAAGCACTGAAGCGGAATTTCTGCACGGTGATAGCGATAAATGCGGCCGCGATCTGTTCCACAAATCGATCGGAATTCCCTGCGGGACCAAAGATCGAAATCGAGTCCTCATCTCGCGAATACGTCCCCGCGATGCGGTCATACGCATCTATCAATACTATGTTAGGGCGGAGCCCGTCGGACTTGACTTCTGTCCAGGCCAGTGGCCCCCTCTCGGTGGTGAACAAGAAGAACAACCGGGTCTTGAAAGACGGGCCGTCGTGCGGCGTGAGCTTTTCGTGCTTGTCGCTCGAGAGCTCCCCGGGCTCGGCATCTTCGTCCTTCTTGGGATAATATAGAATATCCACCACCCAGCTGCGGCGGTGGAAGCCGAGTGTCACTGCGAGATCTTTCCGATTCTCTTCCCGGTATATTGACATCGTTGCCGGCGCAGCATCTCTGGGTGGGATATCTCCAGGTCGCCGCAGAAGCTCCAGCCCAGTCTCGCTCGGGGCAAATGCAGGGCCGTCATACCATTCCTTTGCCTCCATCTCCGGCACAGGGATGGTGAAGATAAGGTCGTCGGTGCTATCCCGGATCTCCCGGATAAAGGCATATGTGCCGTAGGACACTTCCCCGCGGTCCAACTTCAGGATGCGGCGCACCCCCAACTCCGATGGCCTGGCTGTCGCCGGGATCTCGTAAAGCCTCTGGCCAGGTTGTGGCGGAGGGCCAAGCGGAGAGCTGACCCAGCGTTGCGAGGGCACATCGCGAGAGCTCCCCACATCCGAGGCGGCGGCAGCGGTCTCTGTCAGATACGCGGTCTTGGCGCACAAGATCGTCTCACCGTGCCAGTACACTAGGCGGATGCCGCAGTTGTGACAAAACTGGCTCGCATAGGTCGGCTTCTCGTGGTAAAGCGAGGAAGCGATGCAACACGAGCATGGCAGCAGGAGGCAGCCTGTGAAAGCAAGCATGAGGGACCTGGGTTCGGGGTCAGCATGCGATACGGGAGATACGAGTGTGCTTATCGTCGTCACCCACATCTTCCCCGCAACCTCTTTCTTGCTCTTCCGCGGCTTGGCAACCTGGTTACCAACCACGGCCGTCATGATTTTTGTCTCGCATGCCGGGCATATTACGGGCCTGGATATGTAGTTAAGAGTCGCGACCGGCAGCGGAGTGGCAAACTTGAGCTCATTGTCCTCGTCAGTCGACGGCGGTCGAACCCGGGCAATCGGCCTCTCTTGTATCTCGTAGCCCGACGGCTCGTCCATGGCCATCGGCCCTTTCGCACCTGTGGATTGCCGTGACGGTCGCGTGATGCTTGGCGAGCCACATGGGATCCAGCGTGCGCGCCTTGGCCAGCTATTTGAAGCAAGAGACCGGCGGACGGGTCCTGCGGCTGTCATCGCGACCCTCCGTCTTGGCCAAGATCTCGCTTGAATCCTGTGGTACCCCGGGCGCCCCACGTGCTTGGTTGTTGCGATGGCTCAGGCGCCAAGAAGCATCGGCCCCGGCTGCACCGAGGCGTATGCAGCGCCAAGAGTTCAATCGGGCGATGCCCCGGCTGAACTTTGTGGGTAGCCTTGCCCGGCAAGGCGCCTTTAGGGCCTCGTTGGGGGCAAGTTAGACTGGTATGTACGCCCTAGCGGATATGCTCGGTATCGGTGTGAGCGATATAAAGCCGCTGTCGTCTCTTTCGAGACCGAAAGTCGGTTTCCCAAGAAGCCTTGAGGCGAATTCAGCCTCATTTGCGTGATAATACGAGCTTCTAGCGGAGACCAGTCCCACTTGGGAGCTCAATGCTACCAAGTTTTGAAGCATCACGCGACGTGTTTGGCCGTTGATTAAGCCACTGTTTGGCCACGACCTGCTTTAACGGGCACCGCGAGACCCTAATTCATCTACTACGGCCATGCTTTTTAATAGTGCTATGGCCAAGGCCCCTCCAAAATTCCCTCCTTTGTCCGTTGGTGACAGTAAATCCCTCTTAGTTACATCACGCGAGCAGTCCCATAGGTGAGCAAGCCCGCACTTTACACCTGGCTATTGTGCGAACAACATCAACCCTAGGTGCCGCCCCGGACTGACGAGAACAAACGGAATCCCAGGAACCAGGTTCTATGATTCGGTACAACCACAGCGTGTGACTGTGCAATAAACTCGTGCCGACATGCCAAGCCCGACATGATATCAGGAACCTGTGCTCAATTGGCAGTGAAAGTAATAGTATGCCCCTTTCGGCGTGGAAACCTCCCGCCAATGCATTAGTGTATGCCGCTGTCGTCCGTGCAACCATGGGTCAAATGCATGGTGCGTTGCCCCTACTGGTGGACCAAGTTGTCCAAATAAATATCTGACCTGCATGCAGTGCAACACTAAGTTCGGGGGGGCTCGGCCTCAATACTACAACAGCACCGGCGATGGCATAAACAGCCCGGCCGGCCCCGTCGGTTCCCTCCAGGTTGCTTGCTTCTACGCGCCGCCAAAATGAAGCCAGCTTGGCTCTCACCTCTTCTGCTTGCTGTTGCAAGAGCTGGGTTCACCACCCAAGCCGCGGGAAAAACGTATGAGTACATCGTCGTGGGCTCGGGACCGGGCGGGGGGCCTCTGGCCGCGGATCTTGCAAGGGCAGGCCACTCTGTGCTCCTGCTGGAGGCCGGCGACGACCAGGAGGCAGACCCAATAGTCAACCAGATCGGCTCATTCAACAGCGCCATCAACAACATCAAGACACGATGGGACTTTTTCGTCAAGCATTCGTCCGACCCGGAACGGGAGCGCCGATACCTGCGTCTCACTTGGAGACTTCCTGACGGCACTTTCTACGTTGGTATAGATCCACCCGAGGGCGCGACAGAACTAGGAGTATGGTATCCCAGATCCGGCACCCTAGGCGGTTGCGCGATGCACAACGCTGGTCTTCTGCAGCTCCCGGCCGTGAACGACTGGGAACTCCTCGTCAACGCTACGGGCGACACGTCTTACAGTGCCCAGAACATGCTGCAGTACCTAGAACGGCTCGAGAACTGTCACTATTTGCCGAATGGGACTGCCGGGCACGGCTTCTCCGGCTGGATGGACTCCGTGCAGGGAGACGCAAGCTGGGCGAGCAGCACCGCGAACAGCCCTCAGGGGAAGGACATTTTGAGATCGATAATGGCTGTTTCAGAAAACCGGACAGACATCTCGGACGATGATCTGTTTTCTGCAGTTAAGAGAGATATCAACGTGAAAGCGGCGGATCGCGATTTACAGACGGGAGTCTTTGGGTTGGTTAGACATGCCAATGCTTCGGGGTTTCGCATCACGCCTAACAGGTACATCAAAGAAACGTTGGAGGATCCCGCCGATTTCTCCCTCGACGTGCAGATGAATACTTTGGTAACAAAGGTCCTCTTTGAGGAGGGGGATCTGGAGCCCCGGGCTACCGGAGTCGAGTTCCTCGTTGGAAAGTCTATATACAAGGGCGATCCCCGGAACAACGGCACTGAGGACCGGATACTTGGCCAGGCTTTCGCGTCAAAAGAAGTCATCGTATCGGGTGGGACCTTCAACTCTCCCCAGATTCTCATGCTGAGCGGCATCGGGCCAGAAGATCAATTGCAAGCGCATGGCATTCCCGTTATAAAACACCTCCCAGGGGTCGGAGCAAACCTCGGCGACAACTACGAAGGCGGACTCATAGCCTTGGCAGACAAACCTTTAGTCACGGCCGGAGGCAAATTTGCGATCGAACTCACCAGCTCTCAGTCCGATGGCTTCAGGGACATTTATTCATGGTATGCCCTCTTATCCTCACCCAGCATGTCTCAGCAATTTGCCTGGCCGGTACTAACAGAGTCAACGCGCACAGGTGCGGTAACTTCTCATTCGAGGGCTTCTGGCCAGGTTTCCCACAGGATTATGGATCCTCGCAGTGGACTTGCGCATTTGTCCTGCACCACCCGCACAGCCAGGCCGGCACAGTCGAGCTTCGGAGCGCCGAACCCACGGACGTGCCCGAGATCAACTTTCGTTTGTTCGAGGAAAACGAGGAGACCGACCTTGAGACCATGTTAGATGCAATTCGCTTCATTCGCACCTCTCTCTATGGTAGCGTGTCGCAAAGCCCTGCGGGAGCGGAGCTCGCGCCATGGACTGAGTTGCACCCGTGTCCTGGCGACTATGCCGACGGCGGGACCGTGCCTAGCTGCAGTGACCAGGAACAGAAGCAGTACCTGAAAGAGCAGGCTTACTCGCACCATGCTAGTGGTACTTGCAAGATGGGGACCAGACAGGACCCTATGGCCGTCGTGGACGCGAAGTTCCGCGTCTTCGGCGTCCGGGGGCTTCGGGTGGTAGATGCCTCCGTATTCCCGCGCCCCCCTGGCCCATTTCTGGTGCTCCCTACTCTAATGATGTCTGCCAAGGCGGCGGATATTATACTTTCTGGCTGCAAAAAACTAAATGTTCGGGATGATAGTAACTAGATACGGCAGAAAGCCGAGCTAGGCCCTTGGGGTTGTAGCACCGGTCGTACGTCCCTACTGATGGTTGGAGTCGGTCTAGAACGTAAACCTAAGTCCCATTCACTTTTCATAGATCAAGTACGGCCTCTTGCCTATTATCGAATCTTAAATAGGTGTGCTATGCAGTATCCCGACTTCCTTGAAAGTTATAGCTATAACTATACAAAAGAGATGTCTATTTCATGTCAAGTGTATGACAGCCGTCTCCCCCCCTTTGGTATAAGTGAAAATCATGTAATAGCCTTGACCGTGATATAAGAGAGCTCCATCTTAAGCATTGACTCATTTGGATTTTGCTGTGAATCTAACCTTAACACCATGCCTTGACGAGCAGTTGAGTCCCAGCTTCTCTTCCCATGGCTCCTGATTTCGAGCCTCTACGGACCCAAAAGACTGCAGTAGTCTCACAGTGGCATATTTCGCCCACGATAATGCGAGTTGCTCTGTTACAATATGTTAGCTTTTGCTGATAGAGAATAGAGATACTCTGAGAGCATTGACACACTTACGTCCTAGACACCTCCGCGGCCCCGAATGAAATGGCATGAACGCGCCGAGTGGGTTAATCTCATCCCACCTCTCAGGCCGAAAAACGTCGGCATCTTCGCCAAAAAATTCGGGAAGACGATGCATGGTGTGGACTGAATAGCCTACAGATGCCCCTCTAGGGATATAAAGAGGTGCTTTGCCATCCTTCCCACCGCCGCGGGGAAGGACAGTATCACACTCAGCGGTCCGCTGGTTTAGTGCTACAGGAGGGTAAAGGCGGAGCACTATTTGAAGACCGTTATTAGCTGCTGCAATTTGCAGAGAGGAGAGAAGAGAGAAAGAAAGAAAGGCTTTCGTTAACACATATTTTGTCCTTAAGCTTACCTTCTTGGAGCACTTGATGCAGATAGCGGAAGCCCTTGAGATCTTCCTTTTTTGGTCGTCGGCCGTCGAGAATGCTGATCTCACCTCTAATCTTCTCGACAACATCTGGCCGCTGACTGAGCACATACCATATTGAGCTCAAAAATGCGGTCATGGTATCTTTTCCGGCAAGAGTAATATTAATAATGTCGTATTTGATATCCTCTCGTGTCCTCCCGTTGTCCAGGAGGCTAGGGAGGAAGGAGCGGTCTTTTTCACCATGTGCATTGGTTTGTTCCTGTGCCGTGGCTGGCGAGCTCATCGCTCGATCGAGGACTTCATCGATGAACCCATGTATTAACTTGATAGACTCTTTGAGCTGAGAGTCCCCAAAGAGGAATGTCAGAAAGAGACTGAGAAGGTTATAATTATCAACGCCCGAGGAAGCGCGCTGCGCGTAGTCGAAAGCTGCTGCAAACTGCTGCGCTTCGGCGCGTGCTGACCCAGACAGAGAGAGAAGATTTGTGGAGGCGCCAAGAAATAAATCGGTTGAGATGTCAATGGTGAAGGATGAGAAGACCTTTTGAAGGTCAATGGTGGTACCGTCCGTTGGTATGGCCTTGAGCAGATTCTGCACGTGCATTTCAATGACACCCAATTCGGTCTCGCCGACTCGGGATACAAACGGCCTCAGAGCTGTGCGATGATGCTACAATGCCACGGGTTTCATTATTAGTACATAGCTCCAGGATTTTCTTGGGGAATAAGCAGAGCCACTCACCTTCCACGTTGACCCATCCGAGTTGAAAATACCACCACCCAGCAGGGGCCGCAGACCCGATGTTCTCTCATTCCCGAGACCAAAGTCGTAGAATCTCTCAGACAACATCGCCCTGAGATTCTCTGGGTCCACTGTGATGATTGCCTGCCTCCCAAGGGACAAATACGAAACGGTTTTGCCGCAGCTCGATATAATTCCTGATATTGTCTTCAAAAAATTGTGACGATACATGCCTTTGGCACAGATCCATGCAACATCCAGTCCAAGAACCGGATCTTTGTGAGGGTACCATACTGGCTTTTCGAATTGGCCTGTTGGGCCTGCCGCGGGCTGCTTTGTATGAGCCTTTGGCCAGACGGCCTGGACGCCAAGGACAAAGCAGAAGATCAGGACATAGGTCGCAATAGAGATCCCAGATCTCCGATGGAAGGCATCTTGATTGATCAAGATGCGTTGGGTTGTTGCAACAAGTGTAGAGTTGTCCATGATGTCGAGTAACGGATACAGATGTTACCGGTATTTGGAAGATACAACGCCTATCGACTTTGAAGGTAGGTTGATGCCGACTGCTCGGGTCGCCTACAAGGTGGGATGCATGTCCAGCGTGAATGTTTATCAACTACTTTACTTGGTATTATAGAATTTTTTGTCTATTGCTCATGATCCAACAGACACCGTTGTCTCTAATCTTGTGCAATTTGACTCTGAGTTCGCCGTCACAGTCACTGGCACATTGGTGTCTTCAATGCCCTGTGCCGGCTCAAATTTATGGGGCGCAGAGGTAGTAGTGGGGCGCCTGGCTCGGGAATCTTGGCACCTGCGACTCCCGGGACGGGGATCTGTGCCATAATGTTATGGTTCTATTTGAGTGACGCCCGACTCGATCTTTGTCTCTGTCACAAACTCCTCCAGAAGAGCACCATGGCTCAGCCACTACAAACATATGATGATTGATGGCATGACACACCAACCCATCTAGACATATTTTGGCATAAGATTCGCACTTGTACTGTTCGCCTTATCACCGAAAAATGTTAGCCGCCTCCCACTAACAACCATCATGCCTCACGTTTTCTACGTCGTCGTTATTACTACACATAATCATCGTAGAGGTGCGGCATCTACCTAGCTATAAGAATTCTTTAGGGAACTACGCACCTTACTAACCAGTCCTAAATTTCTCCTGCAGGTCCCTGTCGCCGACAGTGCCGAGCCAGCAGAACCTATCACCTGTTACGGCGCGAAAGACCGGCACCAGTTCGTCCTGGGGGACAAAACATATTCCGGTACGGCTGCGTTTTCTCACGATAGCTCCTGAATGACGTACGAATACCATTATGCAGTCTTACAATTGATCGAATCGCCGTTCCCGCTCCTAGAAGATCCACTTGAGGCCGTGCGGTGGATCTGGGGTAGGGGCTTCTAAGCGATATTGTTCGGGATCGGATGAGGGGGTTGCATGACAAAAGTGCCTAGTGTGTGTTGATGTGGAAAGAGCAGCGTTGCTCGGCATTGAATTAATTGAGCGCATCCCCATCATCATCAATAGAGAAGTAGCGAGCATAGATCGATTTAGACTAAGAGGAAGCGGCGATGAGAGCAAAATTCTTGCGTAGCAGAAGAGAACTTTACCTACAAATTCTATGATATTTCATCTCGTCACAGCATCTGGGACATGGTCTCATAATCGTGCGGCAATTTCGGCACAGGGACTTATGAGGTCGGTACGACAGCGTCCCAATGGAACGTAGCAGAGGGATAGCAACGGAAACAAGGTACGAAATGGCCGGAAAACACATAAGCGTTCATCTGGGTCAAAGCAGCAAATTCAAGAATAAGCACTCGCAGTTAGGTATCCTTCGGTACATCTCTATACAATTGTTTCCTCCGATTCATTTATCTCCTCCTCTTTCAATTTTAGCAGTGGCTGGTCGAGGGAGAAGGATTGGATTCCGAAACTGGCCAGCATAGCCAGCCCACAGATTGCCGTGCAGAAGATCCATATCTTTCTCAGAGCATATACGCGTGCTCCTTTGTTCATCGAAAGAAACCCTAGAGCCGACCTCGCGTAAATGGTAGAGGCCGTCGCCCCGGGCTCGGCCCTGCCGGCTAACGACGGAGCCTGGGGTATCTCACTGGCAAATATCGAGCTGCCAATTGAAATACCGAGGGTCTTGATTACCACGTTAGCTATCGTTCTGAAGAAAATGGTCCGGCCTGGGACTTACCGCGCCAAAAGCTCTCCAAAAGGAATATAGAGTGACTGCCACCGGGACGCTCTCGGCATCCACGGCTGCCTGTATCGCGAAACCCATGGCACCGAAGAGGATTCCTATGCCAAAACCTGCAGGCATGTTGATAAAGATCCACCCCACAGTCGACGTGGACTCGTCCAGAAGATATAGCAAGCCCAATCCGGCAGTTGACAGAGCCCACCCGGACCAGATAGCCCACCGATACCTTCCGGTCCAGCCCACCAGTGTGCCAATTGCCATTGATGCAGGGACAATGGTAAGTG
This sequence comes from Thozetella sp. PMI_491, assembly GCA_021432635.1. NCBI lineage: Eukaryota > Fungi > Ascomycota > Sordariomycetes > Chaetosphaeriales > Chaetosphaeriaceae > Thozetella > Thozetella sp. PMI_491. The sequence continues at coordinate 343,055 of MU270036.1, forward strand.
TTTCAGGCAGCACAGCTAGCCCACTCTTCAAAGCAGTGAAATCCTTGACAGCCTCGTAGTACACCGGGAGATAGTACATGAGACACCATAAGATGAGACCGTGGAGGGCAGTGCAAAGAAACACGAGAATACAGGTGCGGTTTTGGAACCGATTAAGCGGCACTAAGGGGCATTTTGCGATCCGCCACTCGAAGAAGAGAAAGACGAACAGTCCGGCGATTCCCAGCATGAGTGGGAGAAGAGTTCTGACGTCTCTCCAAGGGTAAACAACCGTTGCCTATGTGAGGTGAGTGCTGTGCTAGAGGCTTGAGAGTGTTGCGAAGGGACCGCACCTGCATAATAGGCACCAGGATGGCAATGAGTGAGCCACAAAGAATGAAGAATCCCATGTAGTCAACACTTCGGAGACGCGCCATCCAGTCTTGCTTCCTCGGGAGCGGCGGGAGCGCCCAGACACATAACGGGATTGCTGCCGCACATGTAATCACATTGATCGCGCAAATCCACCGCTACGCAAAATTGTTAGCCGCTCGAGAATTGAAGTGCGAGGAGGTCGGTTGTCATACCCAGAGGCCATGGTTCGTCAAGACTCCAGATAAAATAGGCCCAACGGCGGTTCCGATCGCCCAAGGAACGCTGATATAAGCAAACCATTGGCCTCGGAAACGCAGCGGCACAATGTCGGTGATGATAATGTCCGTAATAGCAGATATGCCTCCGGATCCGATACCCTGCAGACTTCGTCCGAGAATGAGGACTGCATAGCTCGGGGCAACGGCGGCGATGAGGGAACCGGCGCCTAGGGAAGTGGCCGTCAGAGTCAGAGCGCCCTTTCTGCCGAGAACGTCGGACAGAGCCGCGCTGCAAGGCTGGAGGACCGTTGAAGCAAGCGCAGCTGATGAACCTAGCCAAAAAGCCTCTGGCTCGGCCAAGTCAAACTCTTGCGCTATGGTCTGCCAGACACGTTAGCTTGATCGAGCTCATGGTAACTCGGACGTAGGACATGATAGCCTCACCGTCACGGCAATACTTAGAGACGTGCTAGAAAAAGAGGCCGATAACGCTAACACGCACAGGGCGAAGAAGGCCCAGTAGAAGCGCCTAGAAGGCTCAAACACTGGTCTTCCGCTTTGCTTTGACTCCATGTCGTTTCGCCCTGGCCTAGCTGGAGCAAGGACTCGGTTTGGGGGTATATGGTTCAATGAGAAAAGCCATCATCTTCGTATTGCAAAGAGTGACCTTCTCTGACTACTTAGTTAAGCTCCAAAACCCTATCTGCACTAGAGATTGATCGAGGTTTGTGGTTTGTAAGCTCCGATCCTGAGCTGCCTTCTGTAGTCTGTAGGAGACAAACCGTCTCAATTGTGACAATCTGCCCATCAGATAAAGATGAGTAGTGTGACGGCATGTACCTTATTGCAGGAGCAATGATTGAGCCGCGCCGTCCCAGCCAAGAAATAGGATCGAAATAGGCCATCCCCGGTCACAGGTGAGGCACTTGTCACACGACCCCGCCTAAATTTAGGGCCACACGCTAATTACACTCCCCCCATTTGGGGCTGAGGGTTGGATTTGTGAGACGGCTCAGACATTTCAATTTCCACTCTGCGAAGGCAGACAGGTGTGCTATCGTTGCGGCACTGGTAATTGTGCTGCCATCCTTCGTAACCTTGGTAATCATGCTAGCGCCCTGGACGTCCCCGAAAACTAAGGTAGACAAAACCACATCAACGCATCAATCCGCCAAGCCTTGGGCCATTCATTGTAAGGGTTAGCGATAGAGTTTGGTGCTTACGGAACAAAACCAACATTGAAGCAAACGGGCTGTATCTTGTTTGACTACCTTTCGGAGGCGGTAGAGCAGTGCCGACCTCAGTCCGTCTCTTTATCCCGTCTCGAATCCCATCTCGAAGCAGATGCATTTCCTCCCGGGAATCTGGCATTAAATGCCAGGCGAGGCCTAGCAAGCAAGTAGCAGTGCTGATGTAATATCGATAAGTACAGTACTGCTTTGGTTGTACATATCATCTGGCTATTAGAGGAGGCCCATGTGTGGCTGCGGTGCCTATAACCTATATGAGCCTAGTGCAGCACTTGTTGGTCTAGCTTGACAAGGGTTCTGCTCCTATTGACACAACAAACCCGGCCTGGCTTGGCCTTTATATGTAAGCGGCTCAAGGAAGAAAGCAGAATACACTGCCACTCCCATTCAACCTAAACTCCGGAGTCTCCTGTCGGATGAGTTCCAGATACGCCGGGTACCTGTGAGTAGTTTGCATGGCTGCCTGACACGCCAGGCTGTACAACAGACGTCTTTCGCAGTGCCTCCGATGGCGCTGCCCTTGCCGCCTTCCTCCCACGGCCCCCGCTACGTCAGAAGCTAGGTAGCTACTCGGCAGAAAGGCGATAGCTGCGCCAATAAATATTCCTCTTAGCCGCTGGTGCATTCCTTGAGGGACACCCAAGACATCAGGGATACCACGTCCGCGTTCGACATATAACTTCTGCAGGAAACCCCCCACGGCCGTCAAGGCACTGCATATGGGATCGTTGCTCTCTCTTCGCCCCCATATTCATGCCGATCTGTTGAGCTAGAGTCCCACCAAACCACAAGGTACCAAGGAGAGAGCGGCTCACCGAGACCGAAATGGACCGCGCATACCACCAATTAAGCAAATCGTCGGCCCGCTCCGGCAGGCATAAAACCAGCAACGCTCGCCAGCTCCAGCCGAATACAAATACTCGATACAGCGCTCGTTTTCTCATCCTTACCTATGCTCAAACCACGACCCGTTTTGATCCATTCGAGATTGAGAGACTCGCCTCCAGGTGGCAAGCAAAGTGCACCATTGTGCAGCAAGCCCGGCCTAATGGGAGCTTCAACTACTTTGCGTTCATCGACTTCGTCGGCAAACGCTTCCAGACCCGGAATCTCAACTGCTTCGATATCCAAGGCCACCATCCCAAGTGGCTGCATCTCAACTCTTCACCATGGCGACATCGCGATCAGATGATGCACCGCGGAGAGGTTATTTGCGACAACGTTACCCCGCCGACCGAGACAGCTAGTCATACAGACGCGCATCCTTCGGCTAAAAAGGTGTCGGCCTCCTCCACTTCCACCCAGTGGGAGCTTCTCGGAAGCGCCGATTGCGAAGCATCGTTTCTGGATATGTGCGCAAGCCAGCTTCCCGAAGAATCTCTTGAAGCCGTTGCCAGCATAATTGGACGGCCTGTGCACAATCGCAACGAGACTGCGATATCCCGCAATGTGCGGTACTGGCAAGATGGGTTTCGCGCCGGGTTTGAGGCTGCCCGCTCTGGTGCAAACGGGTCAAAGGAGACCAATGAATACGTCCCTCCTCCAGAGTAAGTTCTCTAAACTTACAAGTCGAGCTGTCGGCTATATCCAGTGGCTTGTTAACGTTTGAGTGCAGAAAACTCAACGATGCTAGCTTTGATGATCTTTCACAACTGGGCGACGATTCACATCCCCCACGACCAGCTCAACACGGCACAGCTTTCGATTCTGATGATTCGTTATTTCTCAATATAGACGGAATCGATGAGAACCTCATAAGCATAGATTGGGAGAGCTTTGAGCTCAGCAACACCAGCACTGACTTGACTGCATAGCATTGTCTGCTCCGAAATGTACCATTCTTGGCCAAGCGTAGCGTTTTGATAGATACCCTGTTCAATTACCCCAAGGAAAAAGAAATGCATAGCTCTGCAGCTTTTTGCGCAATTTCTCGACTCCCACTGATACAAGTCTGTAGTATAGTGTACCCGGGGAGCTCGATAGATGTCATCAATGTGTCAAAAGTACAACTTCTCGGCAAGCCCCAAGATTACCGCATTCAAACCTTGGCGCATAGTGCGGCGTATTCTGCTGCTGGGACAAGGCTTTGCCAATCAGGCACCGGGCTAATCTAGAATGGCCAGAGAGGATGATGGATTTCGCTACATCGATACGCCTAGCCGACCCAACTTCTTGAAGGGGTGGCTGGGGTACGCCAGGCGTTCCTGGGGAGCGTAGGATCAATACGCCCTATTCCTGGAGCCCATCTAGCCTATTCCGGCGCAGGTGCAGGCGCCGGGTTAGGGGCCTTGACCAATCATTTCGGTAGGAGGCTGTGCGAATGGCCCCTTATCAGTATAGAGCATGGCGTTCCCAGGCCCATTCCGAGGCCCGAGAGCCCATGGATGTTTGCCCAGCACTCAAATGCTCCCCAAGGGGCTAAGAATGAATTGAGGCGCGTGTCACAGAGGGTGTTGATAGAAGCCAAGGAACGCTTATCCAGAATGAGGCGCCTTACGCGGCCAATGTCTAGGCTATAAGCCACCGGCTCGAGGGTCTTCCGAATGTGACGATAATAGCTCGAGAGATAAGACTAGTAGGATCCGGGGAACTGCTCGGGTGCACGCCGAGTTGATCCATCATTTAATTGATTGGGGTAAGGTTTGGCTAGTGCTACTTGGTGAACCTCTGCCTTATTGACATCCCACTAACAACATCATCAGCATGGACTGATACGGTTCGTCCTTATATCTCGTCCCATTGCTCCCACTTAACCTAGTGCTAGCCATTCCGCACTTAGTTCCAAGAGGGATTCCCACGGCTGCTTAGCAAGCCTGTTTTTGTTCTATTAGACTATAAAAAGCAAAGTATTGCTTATGCTAGGCAATCAGATCAATTGCAGAGCAGCACAATCCAGACCAGGACACCGTATAAAATGATATAGCAGCATTCAATTATCTAGAATCGTGCTGTATAGAGGCCGCTTCGGGGTAATTGAGTATAATCGTAGTTAGCGCCCGATGATCTGCGCCGCTAACAAGACCGCACCCTTGAGGGCCGGTGTGGACCGGCAGCGGACGCCCAGGTCGTACGTAGTAGTACTCCAGCGATCCACACCCACGTTCGCCGGAGGTACATATTTAGGACCCAATTATCTATATAGTGGTCTCCAACGAAGCGACTCCACGGCTCCTCAGCACGTATATAGGTCTAGTCGGTATCCTGCGACCGATTGCTCAGAAAACTATTAATGTTTGTTCGGCTCGGTCGATTAAACATTCTGGATTCTCCACGATCGTACCAATTGCTGATTACACATAGAGTACTCCAAAACGCAAACAGTAATTAGATGATAGGGTATCTGAAACGGAGCACAGTTTTGCTAATCCCGTTCACCCAATCGCCCAGGTTTCGCAAGGCCAAGTTTCCCCGTCATGATAGTCCATCGCTATAAATCAACGCTATCGGGGCAGTATTTCCCTGCGGGGCTTTCCAGGCGTATTTCTAACAAATCTTAATCCAGCGCCAGCAATCCAGCTAGCGATCCGTAAGGAAGCAAGAGCCAGAACAATATCGCCATATTTCATCGTCCATTTCCTTTCTTAAAAGGAGGGGGGATTAATTTTGAAAATAGTTGATCGAGCCATTGTTGAGAAATATCATCAGCAAAATAGTCATTAAGGTTAATGTTTAAAAAGGTTGTCAACAAAGTTGCCAGTTGTAATATAGCCCCCCCTCCCTCCCCACCCCTTTCCAAAGAAAGAAAACACTCAAAAGGCAATACCGATGCCTGTGAAGCCAGGATGCCTAGCTCCGGCGTCGAAAAGAAAGTTAAGAGCGCCAAGAGACCGACCATAGTTCTCGCCGTCCCCCCGGCCCAGGCCGGCTTGTTCGTACTGCTCGACGGCGAGGCCTATTGCCGACTCGCCACGGAGATTCTTCGCGTAGATATCAATCCCGGCCTTTATTAGGTGCTGCACGACGTGCGGCCGGTGCGACTTTACGGCATGGTGCAGCGGCGTGTTGCCCTCGTGGTCGCGGAGCTTCATGCTTGCGCCATGCTTGGCTAGCATCGTCAGGCCGGCGACCACGAAGTCCTCGGTCACCTCGCGCATGTTGATGACAGTCATAATGACGGTCTGGTGGGCGATGTTGTAACAGTTCGGGTCGATGCCGTCCGTGAGGTAGAGCTCGAGGCGGTCCCAGAACTGGTCGCGCTCGTGGGTCTTGGAGATGGCGTTCCGCAGGTCCGCGTTGCAGTCCATCAAATCTAAGAAGTCGTGCATCACGCTGCCCGTGGAGGCGTGGGGGACGCTGCCGGACGATACAAGGCCGTCGTAGATCTGGCGAAACTTGGATAGGACAGAGTGGGTGGTCCAGATTTCCAGCAGGTTGCTGGAGCTGAGGCTTCCGCGCCGGAGAAGTGCTTCTTGGCCGTGAAGGAACCCGAGAAGAGACTCTTTACTGACAGATGACGCAATGGTCGTCACCACGTCCGGTGTTGGCGGGTAAAACAGGACGTCTGATTTGTAGTTCAGCAGGCCGCGGAGGAGGTAGACGAGCCCCTGATACAGAGGCGCGGACCGCGGGGGAGTTTCTCGGTCGGGAAGAAGAGATGCAAAAAAGGTCAGCCCGCCCAAGTTGTGTGACTTGAACCGATATCCCGCCCAGCAAGCTCGATGAACGAGTGTGGCGAACTCGCCAGCGTCCGCGATATGAGAACCTTCCGGAAGAGCTTTCCGAATACGATGAGCCAATACATGCAAAAAAGTATCGCCATCAATGTTTTGCACGTTCATCAAGGAAGGCGTGACATTTTCAGTCAGGGTTCGCAGAACGGCGTGGTCTGGCGCCCAGCGTGCAATCATGTGCAGGGCCGTTTCGTTCCACACATCTCGCCCGCTGGACAGCTCGTGGGCGGTCAATTGGATGGAATTGGTAACCGCATGCGACGTCCTCTGGTGAATACAGTTTATTTGGTGTTGACAGCACAAGGATATGATCTTTCGGTTGCGTCCATGGACCGAATTTTCGTCGTCTAGTGGTAGCACGGGAGGCGGCGCGAAGAGTACGGACCGGCTGGGTTCCCTGGGAGTCTGGGAAACCACGGAGCGTCGGAGAGAGACACGGCTAAGGAGGCTGCGTATCTCTAGCAAGACCGACATAGATGGGCCATCGGACGAGGACCTAGACAGCTTCGCACGAACCCAGGAGAGACGCACGGACTTGTGCAACGGTTGCGTCGCCTTAAGATCGTCGGCGGCGATGCTAGAGCGCGCGGATTCCAGATTTGCGGCGCCAAGCCGCGAAGCGGCATCAGGAGCCTCGAGCTGCGCGAGGGCTTGCCTCGTTGCGTCGTCGAGGATAGCCGAGGAGCGCGAATCCCTGCTGGCTGCGGCATGGGCCCGACCCGGCGGCCTTGAGCGGGCTTTCTGGACGCGGCCGCCCCTGACCGAGCGAAAGCAGGCAACCCGGTTCCTAGCAACCTCGCGGTTACGCGGTCGGAGGCCATGATAGCCATGTGCCAAGAGTTTCTTCAGCTGATACTGCGTGGAGCGAACCTCGGACTGCGGTGCTGCTGCGGCTTCATTGTTCGCGAGGCTATATGGAGTAAGCTCCCTGAGCACGGGGGTTGCAGGATTATGAGCCGTAGAGAACGTACCTACCAACGCCTTCTTCTAGCCTCGCGAGGGCAGTCAGCAGTTTGCTTATCTGCTGCGTGTTTAATGTCGCCTCGTCTGTGTAAAGGTACAGCCGTATAAGACGCCGCTGCATGATCGGCAGTTGCCAGATGCGACGAGCAGTTGCAGGTCGGCCGCGACGTCTACCCGGCTCAAGGGCTATAGAATCCCGGTCCTCCGGCGGACTCACGGAGCTCCAAAGAGGCGAATTTTGAGGACTCCTGTCCGTAAAACCAATAGCAGCCGCCATCTGCATTCCCAGATCATCAGACGCAAGTGGAGGGGACGAGGAGGTTAAAGTAGAGAGGATTGGCTCCGAAGGATACGATAAGCGCACCGAGGGCAGCACACTCAATGCTGTTCATATTACGGAGACGCCCAGGTCCAAGGCTATGGGTGGGACAAGCAGACGGCTTTAAACCTGAGCAACACCAGCCATTCTTTCGACGGCCATACGAGGCAGCCAGGCTAACGCGCGATGGGGTAAAGCGTATCAAGAGCATCAAACAGCTGGCAGCACAAAATGTGCTTCTGCAGCACCGGCCACAGAAACGCAAAAAATATGAGCCAATCATGGGGCATGACATCTTGGCTAGGCAAGCGTTGAGGGCAACAAGCGACAGGCCGAATTTATGCGTCGTTATCGCCCCGATAGCCTGCATGCACGCTAATTGCCCGACAACAATGTCAGCACCGCAGAGGCGAGTATTGTCGGTGAGCCTCAATATGAAAGAACTACGCATATCCAACCTAGCCGTCAGAGACTTCTAGCTCCTGGTCTGTCGCCGGCGGTTCAAACGTTATCGCCAAGTACGGAAAGCCGCGACGGGTATGGTGCTAAGATGACGCTCGAGTAGACTGGGTGGGTTAGGGGAATTCCCAGCGGAGATTCCTGGAGGAGCATGGAAGGGACGGCGAGGCGGCCATTGTGAACAAAGTTCAGCCACGTCCCCCGGTTGTCTTTGTCAAGCTCACGGCAAGCCAAAGCCGCCGCCCAGTTGGAGGGCTCGCAAGAAGCAAAACCGCATGATACTTGGTGTACGGCCCGAGTTGTTCGTTGGATAGGCCATTTTGCGCGCGAAAAGTAGCCCCGCTCTTACCCCAACGAAGTCCTCTCTAAGGAAGGTAGGTGGCCGGGCGGGTGGGGGGGAGGGATGACGGTTATTTGGACACCTAGGCAGCTACAAGGCTGACCGAGAGAGTCCACCCGCCAACTGCTGAGAGCTGCTCCTACACCGCCGCCGGAAATACCAATCTTGGCAAAGTCCCAGAAGCTCTCCCGGTTCGCATTTGAAGGCGGCCCCCATGGCTGACCACACTTCATCAAATCTCGTAGACCGCTATGCGCCCTAATTGTACCCTAATGCGAAGATTTTGGCAGGCACAAATCAGCGATTGTCAATGGCGTTCGATCAGCGGTCAGGTCAAGCGCATTTGGGACGCCACCGTCCAGTTTTTTCGTGGCGAAGCCGCTCAACACGAGCCCCCGCTGGCCTTGAACGCATAAAGAATGTCCGCCACGTCATCCATGTCCCACGCACCTTAGGGCGGTTGCCAAACCCTTCGCGGAAGGCTCGGAGCCCTTGTCGACCATTTCGCCCCGATGTACTGCAGGGCAACCAGTGCGGCTTCAATCTCAGCCGGGCGTCGATTTTTTGCGTCCCACGCCGCTAGCGGACTCGACAGAGAACGCAAATAAAACAACCCATGATGGCCAGGTGCGGACTCAGTCAATGTGGTGTCGAATTTTTGCGTGCTGCGTTCTTCAGGGGGGAAGAGAGGGCAAGAGACGACACGAAGATAGCAATCGAGCAGGATAAATAGATGTTCACGATGTGCTCCATCGAAGGTGGACGCGCGTGATGTCGTCAACTTCTTCGGGCATTTACACCTGAAAACGGGCAGTAGTGATGAATGATTACCTGGCCTCTGAAATGCCTTACTCTAGCCTCGGCGATTTCAACGCTTCAGGAGAGTTCCCTTTCAGTTATGATGTGGCAAATATCGGTCTCTTCGGCCACCTCGACTGCCCTTGCCATAATATAAATATCTTCCGTGATGAGCCTAGTATTCACCTCCAGAATGCTATGCCTTCCGACTCATTACTCGTGGCGGATTTTACTCGGCCCCAGACTTTCCCGATTTATACTACCGCTCTCTGGCCACCTACATTATCAAGTAGAGCCGCTTCAAACTCCTCCCCGACCGCAACGTCCAATGCCAACACTCTCATAAACACATGGGAACTCATGCAAATTAAATACCCTCATGATTTGGAGAGCCTCGAGATTGAGGAGAGTCCCTCCACCATCAATCCAAGGAAGCTCCAGAGTGGCTTGGATATCACCGCAAGCCCTATGGATCCATCAGAGCTGGAGCAGATGGCGAACCTCTTGTCGGGAGGCAGGCTATCTCTAACAGAACCCGGTGCTCCCGCAAGTTTAATGTGCAGCTTTTGCACCAAGTCTTTCGCGACACACACCCGACGAAGGTAAGCTCTCCCGATGAGGCACCCTCAGATATCGCAGCTCCCACCTAGCCTGCAACTAATCCCGTGGCGCAGGCAACATGAGAGAACTCACACCAAGTCACACATCTGTGCGAAATGTCAATCCCGATTCCCAGAAGCACGAGACCTGTACAGGCATTTATGGGTCAAGCATGCTGGGTATGCTAAGAGCAAGAATATTCCGTCGGAGAGGCGTTCATGTCCGGTCCGTGACTGCAGCTATAGGGGCAGGCGGGATAACGTGGCTCGGCACAAGAAGTTGGTGCATAAGGAGTTAAGGCTATGAGGTTTAAGCTTCTGCTGCAATCGTTCATCCTAGCAACAAGTACATCGCGAGCTGTAGTAGAGCTTATAGAAAAATAAGAGGTAAAACTCGTGGAGATTTTGTTAAGGAAACTAGTTCGAAAATAAGGGATATTAATGGAAGATATTGAAGGTTATTAAATACTTTAAGGCGTTTATTGGAACCGAGGAGATGTGGTGGATATTTCTTCGCCCAGCGCAACGCCGGCTAGGAAGGGTAACGTGGTGATCTAGACCCTGACCAGACTGGGCCATATGGCTTAGCCCGTGTATAAGTATATGGCAGAGAGGGCCCTTACGCGTGGAAGGGGGAAAAGTAAGGTTTTTACCATCTTTAATCTTTAATCTTTAACCACGTTCGTTTCTTTGGACAAGATCAACCAAAACCACTTCGTACGATCATTAAAGGGCCTTGTCTCATACCTTTATTACACTTGTGCGCCTTAGGCTTACACTAGTTTGTCCGGAGGGGTTAGGGCTGGGGTGTTGAGGTATGGTTGTAATATTCCGCTGTATTAGGTGATGTGGATACGAGGAAGTATCTCAGCCATCTCCGACCTATTGTGGATAATCTTTAGGAAATATGCGGCTTTACGCTTCGCTCCGAGCCGTATTTTACTAGCTCAGAGCTATTAGACGAGTGGGCCTTAATCCGTTATAGAGCAGTCAGAGACTAAGGAACACCCAATAGTTACACGCTTTATCTTCCTCGCATAGTACCTCGGGACTTGCATGTTTAGCCAGGCTATCTCTTCACGTCAGTGTCCCCTTCTGATTGGTGTCGATTCTACAGGGGTGGTGGCAGGCCGTACTCCCTTATTGGCTCAGCCTTTCTCCGAGGTTGACGAATAGTGCTACAATCTTCACGACCCCTCTTCTTCGGCAGGCTTCACGTCTTCCACCCGACTCAATGCGACGAGGAATTTGACATCTAGCTCTCTGGCGGCTGACAACCGCTATGGCTTCCTTCGCGCTCACAAAGGCGGCGCAGCTGAAACCGGAACTTCGACTTGCCCAGGCTGTGTCTGAGTTTGAGGCGGAGCTATCCGCTGACAAGAAGAACGAGTTCAGGACAGAGAGAGAACGATCTTGCAGGTCGCCGCCGGATATAGAGCACGTAATGCGGCTCACGGCCGAGATTGACCGCCAGGCGACGCGAAAATTCGGCAGCGGGGGACGCTGTTTCGGGCCCCGCATGACCAACATCCTCCAGTCCATCCAGCAGTTCGCCGCGCTGGGAGACATCATCATTGGTGGCTCTCAGAACCTCATTGCTTGTGGTGTCTGGACGCTTGTGCGCATGACTCTACTAGTTTGTCCCCCTCGGGTCTGTCCTTGCCTCCCTCCTCTTAGCTAACCACCGGCCCGCTCGTGTTAGTGGGTGACCCGTAACTCGTCGCATGTGGAGAAGTTGTCAATGTTGCTTATGACCGCCGGCAGATCGGCACCTCGTTATCAGAGAATGGCGTTACTCTATTCAAGGTCCAAAACTCTGCAGTCGTATCTGTGCGAATATTTCATTGTCATTGTTCGTCTCTGCCAGGCCCTGTTGAAGGCGGTCAAGAAGTCTATGCTGGGGCAGTTGCTCTCCTTTCCCAGCGACTCGGAGCTTGCTGCATACCAGTCCGACCTGGAAAGGTGGGCTACCTCCATTAAGGAGGAGGTCACTCTTCTAATGGGGCAGGATATCAACGAGCAAGTGCCTCGTTTCAAATCTCTGTCGAAATTCTCGGAAGCAGAGTCGCATCGTCGAATGCTCAAGGCGCGTATGCGTGTGCTCGATTCCTGCTCAACATATGACCAGCAGGCGACATGGAAAGAAATACGAAAGAAAGGTACTGCCACCTTATTCAACCAGTCCCCGAAATACAGCCAATGGAGGGCCGAAACACACTCTTCCACCCTAGTATACTCAGGGAAGCTTGGATCTGGAAAGTCGGTTCTTCTTGCCAATATCGTCGACGACCTGCACCTCTTTGCTAAGGATTCCAAGAGCCTGGTGGCCTATTTCTTCTGCCGCCACGATGACTCGGTCAGCCTCAGCTCACGCACGGCTCTAGGGAGTCTGGCTCGCCAGCTGCTCCGCTCGGTGCCTGATCTCACCGCCGTGGAAGGGCTACTAGGTGATACCCAATCGACACTGGATATAGATGGACTCATCGAAATGCTGAAACGGGGCCTGACGTCTCAACAAAGAGTCTATATTATTTTAGATGGCCTCGACGAGTGCAGCAGGGCGGAAAAGCGGGCTCTGATTAAGCAGCTGATCAACATACAAAGTATATGCACGGCTCTCCTCTGTCTCACATTCCGATCGGATGCCAACAACGTGCCGGGACTGAGAGCAGCCAAGTTTAAAGACCCGGTCATTCTGGAAATTCCTGACGACAATCCGGATATCGCAAGTTTTATCAATGCCGAGCTGCAGGATTGCATAGAATCCGGAAGATTGACGGTGCGGGACCCTGCAATTGTCATCGAAATCGAGGATGCGCTCCTCGCGGGTGCCCAAGGAATGTTCCTCTGGGTAGCTCTACAGATTGTGTCTCTTTGTTTAGCTACGACAGACGCCGCCATACGCCTGGCCCTGAAGGATCTTCCCAAGGATCTCCCAGAAACATTCTCTAGAATCATACAGCGGGCCGGGGGGCAGGAAGAGCTCCAAATGCGGATCCTGCAGGTCATCACCGTGGCCCACAGACCCTTGTCCTCAGGGGAGCTTCGAGAAGCCTTGAGCGTGTCTCCAGGAGACAATGTTTGGCGTCCAGATAATCTGCTGAATGATATCTTCTCTGCGCTGGCGTACTGCGGGGGCCTCATCTCAGTGGAGGAAGAAGAGCAAACTGTGCGCCTAGTGCATCACAGCGCCAAACAGTTCCTGCTAGGCGGCTTTGGCCCCACGAACACTCCTATGTTCACTTCCGAGGATGCAAACGGGTACATGGCGGCCATAATTGTCACGTACCTCAACTACGGCGTGTTTGATACACAGATATCAACCACAGTGGTCCCGCAGCTCAACGCTCGCGCCGCACCGGCTAAAGTGCTTCGCTCGCTAGATGCCTCGAGCACCTCCCGGCTAGCGCTGAGGCTCCTAAGATCGCGAAGACAACATGATTACGACATGGGGAAAATCCTTGCCGACGCGAGTACCCAGTTCAAGTCCGCACCTGTGCATCAGTTTCTATTTTACTCGTACGCGAAGTTGTTCTGGTTCCACCACGCCCCTTATATTCCCGAACAGGAACCGGCACTGGCCGGTCTCTTGCGCCGCGTGGTCGAGATACACGGGAACGCTATGCTACCATGGAATACCAAACTAAACGGACCATGGATTCAAGGCTTGGAGCACCAAAATCTCGTTTTCGCCGAGCTATGTCTGAGTATGGGCGCCGATGTTAACCGGCAAGACGAGCTGACGGGTGACACACCGTTGTCTCTAGTCGCTAAGACTGGGAGTGAGCCTATCGCGCGTCTACTCCTCAAGCACGGAGCCTCAATCGATTCACAGCGCAAAGATGGCATGGTACCCTTGTCCGTGGCCGCTTTGCACGGCCATCGAACTGTTGTGGCACTGCTGCTCGAGAAGGGGGCAGAGCTCACGAGCTACGATCAGAAAAGACGGACGCCTCTGTTTCATGCTGTCAGTTTGAACGCAAACACCGACATCGTCGAAATGATGCTACAGCACGGCAAAGTTCGCACTCAAGAAATCAATGAACCGGATTCCTTGAGGGTACCAGTCCTGTCGCTAGCCGTGATGAACGGTGACGAGCGAACTGTCGAGCTTCTCCTCAAGTATGGCGCGCTTTGCGACTTCCCTGGCTCATCAGCTGATGTCAGGACACCGATCTACGAGGCGTCTGCGCGTGGATATATTTCAATTCTCGACGCCATGGTGAAACGAGGTGCCTTCATAGCTAGCCTCGAATCAACGCTCTTGTATGCTTCCTCACGTGGGCGAGCCAATTTAGTGGAGGTGTTGCTGGAGAACGGTGTGTCCCCAAACTACAGAGACAGCAACGGAAATTTCGCCCTCATCCTGGCCGTGGAGAGCCCTACTTTGTTCGATGTTCGCGTTCTGCGTCTGTTGCTTGAGAGCGGTGCAGATGTCGAGTCATTCACTCATGGTCGCAGAACATCCTTGATGCAGGCTAGCAAAAGGGGAATCCTGGAAGCTGTTGAGATATTACTCCAGTACGGTGCTTCACCTGATTGGCAGGACTCTATTGGGCAGACGGCGTTATCCGAAGCCGCCAGCCTTGGACATAATTCCATCGTCAAGCTCCTGCTTGATAATGGTGCTAACATCTATTCAAGAGACTCCTATGGCCAGACGCCGCTATTTAAGGCTGCCAGTCGTGGACTTGATACCATCGTCAAGCTTCTACTTGATCGTGGCGTTCTAGCTGATTCAAATGACGGTGTTGGCCACACTGGACTGATTGAGGCCGCTACTCGTGGGCATAGTTCCGTCGTCAAGCTCCTGCTCGCTCGCGGTGTTCCAGCCGATTCGAAAGACGCTTTTGGCCAGACTGGTCTAATTGAGGCCATCGGCGGCAGACATGGTCTTGCTGTCCAGGTTCTGCTTGAATGCGGTGTTTCAGCCAATTCAAAGAACTCTTCTGGTAGCACGGCGCTGATAGTGGCCGCCAGCCTTGGAAGTGCTATCATTGTCCAGCTTCTGCTTGATAATGGTGCTATGGGCGATTCAAAGGAAGGCAAGGCGGCTCTAATCGAGGCTGCCAGTCGTGGACATGATACCGTCGTCAAGCTTCTGCTTGATAATGGTGCTATGAGCGATCCAAAGGAAGGCAAGACGGCGCTAATCAAGGCTTCCAGTGATGGACATGATACCGTCGTCAAGCTTCTGCTTGATCATGGTGTTGCAGTCGATTCGAAAGACTCTGCTGGCAAAACGGCGCTGACATTGGCCGCCAGGAGTAGACAACGGTCCGTCGTCAAGCTTCTACTCGATCGTGGTGTAGAGGTTCCGCTCGAGGTGCCCTGGGCTACGTCGGTCTCAGGAGAACCTGCTATTGCCGATCTTCTACTTGGGAAGGGCACGGTTTTTGATCCAGAGTTCTTTTCCTGGAGTGCTTCCGAAATCTCCAGACGTTTTTTTGCGGATTATGAATGGAGTGGAATTTCAGATTCGCAGGCCCCAGCTATAGTGATCCAAAAATTGCTTGGTATTGGCATGGACCCTGCATGGACAGATCGACAAGGTCGATCGCTTCATTTCTGGGCTTTGCAGATGGGTATCACCGAAGTTGCGACATTACTAACTTACAATGGCGCTACGCTTAACTCGGTGGACTTAAGTGGCTAAATAACGTCTGGATAATACTTTGATTCGACATCGTGCAATTCTTATTCACTTATATCTCTATATCTCAGCACAGCCACCTCAAACAGAATAATTTTAACCACATCTTCTCTAAGTCCCTTTAATAAAGAACCTAATGTTGATATATCATCATAATAAGTCATCGACTAAAGGCCTTATTATTAAATGTTGAAGAAAACTAATAACGAAAGGATGAAAGTTTACTTCATATATAAACTCTAAAAAGAGCTTTATAATATCTGCCCTTTAAGGGGTTCTGGCTGTAAACAGAGTGCGAGGCACTCCTAGAAGCGGACTACTTTAACCTCGTACCTGCCCAATAGCTTTCCCATTCTCTTTGATGTCGCAGAAGAAATCTGGTACCGTGTCACCACTGCCACGTCTAAAGATTCTCTCGCGGTCTCCTTGAATGGGACGCAGATCTTCAACGTTTCACTATCATCCTACCCTACCGCTGCGGGTGGTTCTACGGGCTTGTTTGGCTTCGGAGCATATCAGGATCAGGTTGCGTACTACCGCAACGTCCAAGACTATGACACAGCCAACGGCTCAACCATATACACCGACACGCTTACAACTGACTGTATATATCTCGAGTTTGGAGTCCAATCTAATTCCCAGTCCGTGTCTCAACGGTCCCAACTTTTTCTTAGTCATGCGTTCTCGGCCTGCTGTCGAGCTGGTCGAATAGGAGTTCCTCATCACATCCTGGCTCATCTTAAATGCGGGATCGTCCGACACAATGATGGCAATGCAGTCCACTGTCATTAAATTTTGTTGTTGCTTTCCCTCACAGGTCAAATATACTAGTCTTCAAGTGTTGGCTAAAAGAGAGTCCAGAAGAAAAGATTGTGCCGTGCTAGCAGTAATCGAGGCAGCTAAGTCTGACGCCAGATCTCACAGGTTTGGCAATCAGGTAACATGGCCAACAGAAAGAGGCCATCGGTCAGACGAGTGTGTAACCTCGTCATCCATGTATCCCGCCATTTTGGGGGTTTTCAGTCGTAATTCTCCCGTAACTGCGCTTACAGCTCCCTGCCGATGAACGAAAGCGCACCCGTACCGCAGTCGGTAATGGGCTCACAGTCACTAGTACCCGGAACCGTAAAGTTTTGGCACTGAACCTGACAGGTAGTGTCTGAGAACAGGAGGACCTCAACGGAAGCTGCCTCAAGAGTGGTGGACACAAAGCTAAGGAAGGGAAGGCCGACGTCGATATTTTGGCAACCGGTGCCGACGTTTGAGTCGACTTCGTTACGCGAGCAGGTACTGTCCTGGAAGAACTCAATCGCGCCAAACTGAGCACAGGCGTACGGGATAGTGGCAAAAGCCGTGATAAGGACTATAGCATCGAGTGATAGCATGATGGAGTGTGATACTTGACGAAAGTTTTGGACAATGATTTATAGTTGGTGCTAATGCTTCGATGGAAAGAAATAAAGCTTCGGGATATTTATACAAAAGAACCCCCACTGTGGAAATAACCAAAACAGAGTAGTATTGGCGAGGGATGTAATCAAATGCAGCAGCCTTTCTAGCGGAACGCAAGCTTTGCTTATATTTGTTTAGAAAGAGAGGGGTAAGAACTTTTCGATTATCCCGGGCATGTGCACACGCTGTCTCTACATGTGCAGTGGTATTGTCAGCTGCTAGATGACATGTAGCAACCTAAACGACTATAACTAGCAGCTCGATGGCAGCTCGATGGTAGGTCGATGGCAGACGCTAAACCTTTGTGGTATTTGTAAAGTCTCGCCCGTTAATTCTTTACATCACTGTGTGATAGTGTAATACCACTGGCTGTGTCGTATAGCCCGGAAGCCACCCATCTAGGTTGCGAGGACAAGATAGCACGTTGTTAGAACATGTGTCTCGTTGTGGTAACTGAGCTATATTGGGAATTCGTCAATGAAGTTTCACAACAGGGAACAGGGCTAGGATTCCGGTTACTTGCTACAGAAGACGTAATGAGGCAGGCTCACTACAGTAACCCTTCTCAATCTGACAAAACCAGCATAAGCTTACCTTCCGAGCGCTTATACCTAACTTCTTAGGCCAATAGGAGGGTTAGAGAAATGTAAGTTGCCAAGGGTTGGACCTTTTATGGAGAATGTATGCGGAATCGTGTCTTGTGGAGGATATTGCGTGAGAAGAGCCGAAAGGGGCCGTAGATGGCGCGGAGTTAGCTGTTTGCCCGGCTGCAAAAAAATGTTATTCTGTCTATTGCAATACTATTTTACACACGCAGCTAAGATTTACTGCTCTCCAACTTTTCTCCAACAGATTCTTCCCTCCCGTTGGATGCTTCCGCCTCTCCTTGCTCTGTATCTGTACCCTGACCTTTTTCGGGATCAGAACTGGCGGGCAGCGCTGGCTGCGTTTGAGCTGCAGCATGGGTGTCCTTCGGCTTCTGGCCCCGCAAGTCCCATCCACCATGCCACCCTACCCAGCCAGTCTCATGAGGGCCTCTAACAAAAATTAAGAGGAACGAGGCCCCAACAAAGCCGATGCTAAGGGCGCCGCTGTGGATCCAACCGCCCCTCGCGTAGAGGTTGTTGCCCGCCGCCGTTCCGCTGAGCTGGCCGCAGAAAGTGAAGACCATGAAAACTGCGTTTACGGCATTTTGAGCTGTGGGATCGACGCCGGCAATGGCCACGCGGCTCGCGACAACGACGATATTCATGCCTAGATCGCCTACAAATGCCCAGATGACCGGACCAGCGACGGAGAAGGTTCCGGTAAAGGTGCCGATGATGACGCCTGCTAAAGCGATCAGGTGCCCGACGATGAGGGAGCCAGTAGGATGGATCTTGGAGATCATCAGGTGGGACATTACTGGGTTAAGCACGACTGGCGAGATGCCTATCAGGGCGAACAGACCGATGACGAGCGTCGACATGTGGAATGTGTCATTGAGCAGGAATGTCAGGGTCGTCCAGAATGAGGTGTACATGGCCATGGTCAAGAATGCCATGATGGACACAATCAGCAACAGTGGCTTTTTGAAGGGGATGGTGATGATCTTGAGCAGGATTTGGGGATAGGAGGTCCCGGGACGTAGAACGGGGTAGTCCGGCATGAGAATGAAGAGAAGGAGGAAGATGAGGATCTGCAGACCGAAGGACAACCAGTAGACGGCCCTCCATGACGTATACTGCGAGATGATGCCAGCAAGCAGACGCGCGACGAGGATGCCGAAGACGATGCCCGACATGACGATCGAAGTCATTGTGGCGCGGTGCCGAGCAGGCGCATATTGTACCACCAGGGGAAACATGAACTGCGGCGTGCAGGTGCAGATTCCGATCACAAAGGACAAGCCCATGAAGGCCTCATAGGACTTCGTCAAGGTCGCACCCAGCCACTACGCGTGAGAAAACAGTTAGTCAGCGAATTGGGAGGTGGATGTGGATATTGCGTCATCGGGGAGAGGCGGCTCACCAAAAACGCGGTTACGAAGATGATACTGAGCACGAGCGGGCGCCGGCGCACAATGTCCCCAATGGGGATGATGAACAACAGCCCAGCGGCATAGCCAGCCTGCAGGAGGGTCGGGATGAGCGACGCGCGCTCGTCCGACACGCCAAAGTCAACAGCTAAGACGTTGAGGATCGGGTGCGTGTAGTAGAGGTTTGCAACTGAGAAAGCCGCGCCCTGAGAAACGGGTTAGCAGGTCGTCCACCGTGCGGTCGATGTAGATCGAAGGCTGCGACGCATACAAATCCAAACACCAAGTTCAGAGTCCAGCTCAATTCATGATTGCCGTCTGGATCCCATCGTAGTCGTTTCGGCGTTAGCGCCTCCTCGACCCGGCGGCCAAAGGAGGGGACCACCGGCGCGGGCGCGGCATCTGTCTCGGGTGCGCCCGCCATCTCGGTGCGTACTGTCGTGGGGTGCTTGGTGCAGACAAAGGCTTGCGATCGATGCCAAGTCACGTCTGGACGGCAAGGTGGATGCACTGTCGACTTTATACGAATGAAGACAGACAGAGGGTCCAATTTAGCAGCCCATGTCGTCTTTCGGGGTGAGCGTTAACGCCGACAGGCCCCCACTGTTCACGGACGGCACTGACGCGACTGTATGGT
This sequence comes from Thozetella sp. PMI_491, assembly GCA_021432635.1. Taxonomy (NCBI): domain Eukaryota; kingdom Fungi; phylum Ascomycota; class Sordariomycetes; order Chaetosphaeriales; family Chaetosphaeriaceae; genus Thozetella; species Thozetella sp. PMI_491. The sequence goes on from MU270036.1 coordinate 362,784, forward strand.
GCTAAATAAGCTCGCCTGCACCAGGGCCGCGGCCCTTGGGGCGACGATGATCGCTAATCGTGGGCTTGAGCGGGCTAGAGAGCTCTCACTGGGAAATAGCCTGCTACTCGCGAAACAGGGGAAACAGCTTACCAAAAGGGCTTCTATTATGCTTGCATCCGGCTCGAAAGCTCAGTCACCTCTGGACCACAGTATATGGCCCAATATGGTTAACGGTGTGGTATCGCCGACGCTCTGCACCCCGCTACCCGGACCGGACCCGCTGCGCGTTGGTATCTGCCGACCAGTCTACGGCGCGGTGGGTTGGCTCTAGCCTGCTACAGTACTGAGTCTGCGCCGTAGCCGCAAGAGAAGCTCCATAAAAGGTAAAATCTCTGCTGGGCAGCCCGGAGTTAGCGTATCTAGGTGAGTCGTCCTGAGCCATCGCCAACTATCACAAGACCGCGTCTATCGGCGATTACGAAGGAGAAGAAAGGCACCTGCTTCTGAGCGAGAGCGTTTCTTTTGCGCCTGGGCTGGTCTGTCGGTACGGCCATGTCGAACACCTAATGCTGAAGAATCGGTCCATCGGCACCTTGATCCGATCCGATTGGCGTTTGCCCGCGCACCCCAAAATCGCAAACGCCACGCGCCATCGGCGTTTACAGACAGCTGTCAGCGCCACCGTGCGCCAAACTCAGCAAGGTCCGTCGAGCTCGGCCCTTCCACGTAATCGAGTTATTGTGATCGAGAAGCAGGGGATATATCTACATGCTTTAACCCAAGTAACGGGCACTATGACTTGGATTGGACCCCTAGGAGCGATCCCCTGCATCAGACCTCTTCAGGCGTGGCACGACCAACTTTGGAAAACATCTAGATGCCGTTCACCTCTCACTCTTCAATCTAGTGGAGGATTATAGTATTAGAGCTTTGGCCATACACGACCGAGCATTTATAAGCGAAGGGCGTGCGACATCGAGCTGTCAGCTTGCGGGATATATATATATATTTCCTGTACGACATTGTGGCGGTCATACAAGGCTAGCCGGAAGAGCAGCCTAACGTGTCGTGCTATCTACTTGGTGATTAGAAGGAACGGCAAAGTCTTTCCTCCGAGATCTTGTTGGTGCTAACTTTGTCCATTCCATCTCTAGTACCAGGCAGAACCGTTAGCGCGTGACCCCAGAACAATGCTGCGTTCACAATCTTTGCATGTGCCGCTTGCCAATTTCCCTCCGGACTACTCTTTTCTTTCCCTCCGTGCCAGATTCATGCGTCTATCTTGACTTCCAGTAGTCAACTGTTCCTATCAAATGGATTCTAGCTCTGGTCAGAAACCGCGAGCATGGGGTATTCCTGAACTCCGTGTGCCAGTAATATGCTCCAGTAGCACTTAGTAGTAGTAGACCTCGACCTCATGCGCGGGGATTACGTTTTCTCCAGACGGCCCATCTTCTTCGCCAGTTAACTGCCGGAAAGCTGCAGCCCGTGCAGCGCGCTTCTGAAGGTCCCAGGTGCCGAAGGTCTCTTCCTCTGATTCCCGCCGCGGTCGTGTATCACTTTGTGAGGTGGGGCGAATAGATATATCAGAACCTGAGGCGAGATTAGGGGGCTGCGACGGCCATAGCGAGCAGTAGGTAGCAGCTTACCTTTTTCCCCACCAACAAGGCTGTGGAGATAGTTGTAAGAGATCATCCTGCGCACTCCTCCGAAACGGGAATTGCTCGAGGCGAGGGGCTTCGATCTCTGGAGGTTCTTGGCCGAGAACTCTGCGGATGCGTTGCGAGCATTGGAGGCGCTCATTATGCTAATGTGGCTCTAAGGTGGTTGGAAGTCCTTAGCAACCGTATTCGTTGAGGATAGTGCTTAATTGAGTATGTCGTGAGCACGTCTACCGACCCGCGGATTGATCCAATCGGAGTACCAGGGACTCGTCGGCGACGATTTAGCAGGGCGAATTCTACAGAGTCTCAATTTACCAAGCATATCGGTGGGCTTCTGGCTTTTAACTATAGCTCCTCATCACTTCAAACCGCCGATACCTGCCCAGCCTCCCGTGCTACAGGAGGTAACCCAGGCCGGGTGTCGGTGTTGGTAGCAGATCTCGGCGTGGGGTCACTCCGTTGGGCTGAGTGCCCACTATGTGACCCAAAATATAGGCCGCAAAGTGCAAACGAGCCTGCGCTGTCGGACCGCGCGTTTCACCTAGGAACGCTGGCACGCGACATTTTGGTGGACAACGCGGCAACAGTGGGGTTCCCGTGAACATGGTCTGGTTCGTGCTGGGTACGTCAGCCAATCTTTGCTTGTTAGCCGCTGCAGAGCGGCCCGGTGGTTGCTTGCTTGTTTGCTAGTAGCCACCCGATTAAGTCCAGCGGCTAGCGGTCCGATTTTGTTTGGGTGATCCCCATCCAGTTGTTTGACGCGCCTAACTAGGCTGAGGCAGTGTGGCTGTGGCTGGTCTGTTACATGCTACCGCCCGGCCTACCCCGGCTCATGCGGCCGCTAGAACGACCGCCGGATGGCAGGCCGACCCGCACAAATCAGCAACTACAAACTTGTCTCCTTAGCTAGACAGACTTGGAGGCGCCACACTTCCTTTGTATCAGAAAAGAAAGTCGCCGGCCAATCTATATCCAGTTCGATATGCTCGGCGATCTTGCCAACACAGTTGATCGACGACCTAGTATATGCGGCAGGGTTGCTTCCAGACGATGGCAGGCGCATCGGGGACTGAATCGCACGGTGAGACGCCGTCATGTTTACGACAGGGACCGGTGAGGTCTCAGGCGACTGGATTGACCGCGATCATACTCTGGAAGACATGCCGAATAATTATGTTCGAGACCAGGTGATGCACTACATCAGTACCGAAGTCCAGGCGGAGAAAGATCCGCGGCATGGGCATCTGTGTTCTCAGGCTTGAGCAAGGCTGAAATTGAGGAGTATTCGAGGTTGGTCCAGGAGAGTCGCGAACGCATCGGCCTGGGCTACTGAGTGCAAACAGTCCCGGTGTTACGGACTGAAAAGCTTCAGAAACATGTTGGGGTTGAATAGTTGGTAAAACCAGGTCGGAGTGAGTTGATCTGTAACTACCCATGCATGTGGCTGGCTGGCTTCTCTACCGCCAGGTTGTCCCCGAGGGCTTATAATCTGGCTACTTGCTATCAGGAGAGTCCCACTTGAAATGCAAAGTATCACCATGTCATAGACATAGGCCATGCTTCTTGGACATCAGCTCTGGCCGGAGTGGTTTCTCGCGCTGCTTCTCGGTGGAGTGGCACATGCACGACCCTGACCTTCCCTCCAGCCAACGGACAGTCTTTTATAGAGAGAAATCGCCAAGACTGAGCCATATCCACGACCTATCAAATTTTTGTGGGATTCGGCTACATTTGAGACGTCCTCGGGGACTGGCTGTAGAGCTCACGAGATGGTGTGGTGCTGTTTGCCAAGACCTGCGCCGCAGTGGCCGCCAATGGCAACAAGTATCCAGCCCCGACGGCTGGCGGATAGTCATGCTTTACCTCCATCTCCCGATGGCTGAAAAAGTCTGACAGGACGAAGACGTCGAAAAGAGGAGAATCCCTATTCCCAGATTGAAAGATCTCCGTATCATCCTAGCGGCCGAGAAGCAAGCATGCTATCGTTAAGTCTAAGCAACCGCTTGCAGAATGGAGCAGTTCAAACGCCGCCTAACCCAAAATCACGGATCGTACCAATATGCCCATATAAGAGACAACTCGACCAACTTGTTCCGGCTAGCTTATATTGCCCCAGGCTTGTTTTACGACGAAATTTCGTACTCCATTCGCACCCACTCACTTGACTCGCCTCCGTGTTTTGAGGCTCTCAGCTACGCATGGGGCCTGCCGACAGCGACGCGACCGACCCGAGCCGACGGGAAAGAGTTCCATGTCACTGTTAACTTATATGCGGCTCTACGGCGGCTCCGCATGGCTAGCCGTGAACGAGTGGTATGGATTGACCAGCTGTGCATAAACCAGACCGACGATCAAGAAAAGTCTCAGCAAGTCGCCTTGATGTCGAGAATCTACTCTGCGGCACAACGTGTGATCGTCTGGCTTGGTGACGAAGACGACGCAGCCGCGGAGCCAAGCGATGCGCTCAGCATACAAACTGTTGAAGAAATAGAAGTAGCCAAATCTCTTGCTAACAATCCTTCCCTCGGTCGTGTAAACGATCCTATAGCAGCAAGGGTCCGCGCCGGGGACTCACTGTCAGACTGGGACAAGATTTGTGCTGTATTAGATCTCCTCCGAGATCTTGCCGGGGATAAACACGCCGGCACAATCCCCTATTTTGGACAGAACCCACATACTGGAGACTGGGAGATGGCGACCGCAGTCCGAGATGGCCTCACGCTGCTCATGAACCGGCGGTGGTGGAGACGTATCTGGGTTGTCCAAGAGACTGTCCTGGCACGCGATATCCTTGCAGTGATTGGATCACAGATTATGCGATGGGACGACATAGATCGCGCAGCACGAAATTGGTACCAGCATATAATGTCTTGCTGTCGGTTGTCGTTAGGCAGCATTCCGCGCTCTGGTACGCTCTTTCACTTCAGAAAAAGGCCCCGGCCTCCCTCGACGTGGAGCGTAACCGGTCGAAATAACAACGAAAGTTTACCTAACACTTAGAGTCTTCCAGATCAAATAGCGGTAACAAGATTTACGAGAGCTGTCACGTCCATCATCACAGCGAGAGACACTAGGGATGCTGGCCGCCTCAATATCATGAGGGCCGTAGAGATGTTTCGCGACCGCGCAGCGACCGACAGCCGAGATAAGGTATACGGCCTGCTGGGCCTCGTCTCACTGACGGATCGGTCCACTATTCCGTCGGATTACACAGCGTCCACGCTCGATGTCTATGTAAAGCTCGTAGCAAATTGCATCAGCACTCTAGGCGCGCTTCATGCCCTCATCGGCAAGCGGAGTCCGGATCCTGCCTTCCCCTCTTGGATACCCGACCTTGGCCAGTTTGAGGAGAGAGGATTTTTCGAACCAGGACTAATGCGGTACGGGTGGTATAAGGCATGGAACTTTGTTACCGACGCCCAGCTACACGACCAGCGTATCTTGTCTGTCAGCGGCATTTATATCGACCGAGTCGCAGCTACCGGAAGTCCATACAAGCTCACTAACGACTGGTCCGATTGTGCCGCTCAGATTTACCGCTGGCAGGATCTGATGGTCACCTATGGTGAGGCTCGCGCATCTTATATAGCTGGCGGCACCCGAGGCGAGGCTTTCATTCGCACAGTTACTGGTGACCACATCGCTGCCAACACGGATCTTTCAGCAAAGCAAAATCTCGCCTCCAGAATTACTTCGCGTGAGTTATGGAAGAGCCTTTGGAGCGGCTTACGGCGGCAAGAACCTCGCCAGCTGCAGGGTGGCTCCTCGAGTGAGCCAGTGCGCTGGGAATACATACGCTCCGGCCCAGAGCATTGGAAAATCTTCCCTCGGTGGCTGGAACGAATGAGAGGGATGGCCCCAGACCATGTATATGCTGGCCTGTTCCTCAATGAACAATTTGCCGAAGCTAACAAAAGGCTTTATAGTGTGACCATGCCGACCCAGCGACAGACCTATCATTCGGCTTCACCCTCGTTATTCCAACAACAAGTGCCTTTGGAAGCTTCTTTGTGACCGAGAAGGGATATATGGGGATTGGACCCCGAAATGCTAGTCCCGGCGACGTGGTGTTTGTGCTGCGCGGAGGTCTCGTGCCATTTGTGCTCCGGTATGCTGACGACCTCCGGCACGAGTCGGGGGGTGGAACCACACTCGCGTACTTCCGGATAATTGGGGAATGTTATTGCCAAGGAATTATGAACGGAGAGGCTGTTTCTCAATGGCCTGATCAAGAGCAAAGTGTTCAGATAGTTTAACAGAAATTTGGCTTCGTTCGGTAGAAGTGAGGTATTATGTTGACCATTCATTGTATTTATCCTACTAACATATTACCTTTACGATTCCATAACCGGGTCTATCCTCGCTCCATTAGTAGTATAGTGCTAAGGAGGGGAGTACCTATGCTTTATAGTTTAGCTAGCGTTCTGAAGGCAGTGTAGCCTCTAAAGCTAGCCTGACATACCTCCCTCTGGCTCTAAGTCTTCAAGCCCCTCTCCTACTCCTACACCTCCGAAACACTCATTATGCTTCCCGACATCTGCTTAGCTTTAGAAATCCCGCTATCTGCACACGGCAAGCTGCCTCCAGATGATCAACTGCCCGGCCAAGGCCGAGAGATGCTAACGCAGCTCGTACATGCCCCTTATCGACAGCACAGAGATAGCAAGGATCAGTGTGGGCCTCTCGCCGTCTTATCTGGACCCATCTCTAGCTACGCTACACCCCCCACCCCTGAATACGACGCTGACTTACTCGCTGTTTCCCCGGAGAGAGGGGTTCAGAGAGGAGATATCGAAAACCGGCAGGACCGCGGTATGATATATAATGATATCGATCTGCGTTTGGTCCATAGCTTGTTCTCTTTTCTTCTCCCTCTTCTTACATCGTTCTTTTCCCCGCCTTTAGCAGGGAACCTTGACCGTTGGATGGTAATTCTGGATTACTTCGTCAGCCATGTCGGAAGAACATCGAGTCGGCATCGAGAGCGGCGAGCGCCTGCCACCCGGTACGGTGCACTTGGTCGATATCGAAGGAAACCTATCCGCCAAGCATGCTGATGGCGCTAACCAGCGGGACATCATCCTGGTGCCTCGGCCGAGCGAGGACCCCGAGGACCCCCTGAACTGGACCCCGCGTAGGAAGATCCTGGCCACCTCCTGCGTGATTGTTTACACGATCTGCATCGCCATCCCCAGTTCTGCTGTCTATTCAATTGTCACACCTCTTCGAGCCGCCACTGGCCTTAGCTTGTCCGATGTGAACAATGGCACAGGCATCATGGTGAGTGGATCCCGGCGCGACCAGAGCGACCCTTGGCGGTGTCCTGATTCGTCTAGTTCCTGTTCTACGGGTGGGGTTGTCTTATCTGGCAACCGCTAGCTCTTCAGTACGGAAAGCGGCCAGCCTATCTGTTTTCCCTCATCGCCAACATCATCATTCTCGCGACTGGCCCCATGTGCACCACTCCGCACACCTATCAGCTCAACCGCATCTTGTTGGGAATTTTCGGCTCTCCGGTGGAATCACTATGCGAAATATCCATCACGGACATTGTATGACGACACCCCTACCCTACGATGTAGAATAACTCTAACAGTGATCTAGTGGTTTGCCCATGAGCGGCCGAAATATCTGGCCTGGTAGTACGTGCTTGACTTTTCGACCTTTGGAAACGAGTGAAAGGCTAATAGGTCAAAGTGGCTGGGGTTTGTCGTTGACGGGCAAGTTGGCACCCATGCTTTCCGGCTTTATCAACTATGGAATGGGTTGGGAGTGGACTCTGGTAAAGTGACATGGCTTCGCAGCTGCATCGGAGAGAACTAACCATCTGAAAGTATTGGTGTGCCATATGGAATGGCCTTGCACTGATATACTGCTTCCTGTTTATGGAGGAAACCAATTACGATCGCAAGCACCTGTCAATACCCGCCGAGGCAACTGATTCTGCGAGTGGGACGGTTGACGTCTCAGGCGAGCCCGAAAAAGAGGCCACGCCAGGAAAAATACCAGAGGAGCCAGCCAAAGTCGAGCAAGGTGAGATCTCATGGCCTCGAAAGACATACCTCCAGAAGCTGGGAGTCAAAGACAAGCCGCGACCGAATCGCCTATTCGATATGTTCCTCGGACCCTTGAAGGGATTTACATATCCTAGTGTAGTCTATGGCGGGTAAGATTTCATATCATTAATAAAGGCGAGAGTAGCGATTTAGCTGACAACATCAAGTCTCATGTATGGGGCCAACAACTTGGTCTGGTCAGGCGTTCAAAATGCCACGGCAGGTACCGTGTATACCACCGTATACGGGTTCTCCACTGCCGGTGTAGCCGCTGCCTACGCCGGAGGTGTCATCGGCTCCATCATCGGGTGAATACTCCTGCTTAGCTTTGTCCTATCTTGTCGCAGCGTTAACTGGTTTCTAGCGGTTATTACTGCGGGAAAGTAGGCCGGATTCTCACTATCAAGCTCGCCCGCCGCAATAATGGTATCTCCGAACCAGAACATACCCTCTATCTCTTCATCGCCTCTATGATCATTGTTCCATTCAGCATGCTTCTCTATGGGCTCGGGGTAGCGCACCACATTCATTGGTTTGGATTGGTCTTTTCGCAAGCCACGCTCGCCATCAACAACGCGCTCTGTGTTGCCGGTGGTCTCGGATATACCATCTCATCGTACCGTGAGCTTAGTGGCGACTTTGTTGTGACAAACGTATTAATTCGCAACACGCTCTCTTTTGCCATCAACTATGCCATTACTCCATGGTTGAATGCAAGCGGGTATCAGAACACCTATATTACAGTAGCCGTGATCGGCTTCTTGTGGAACGCCAGCCTCTTTGTCATGGTCAGATACGGCAGGAAGCTACGAGAATCCACAGCACAAAGATATTGGCGGAATATGGAGAAGGCTCAGGCTAAAGGATTAAGTCATTGAGGTCCAGCACTAGCTATACTCATCATCAACCTATGTTTGAAGCTCGGTCCTTCGATCTAATTGCTGGCCTTTGAGGACCGTGGAAAATAAGCACTACGACCCGCGTGTTATAGTTTCAAGACAGTTGACACAATGAATTTTATATAACGTTATTTATCCCCCTACTAGTGTGTCCAGACTCGCATGATAACTAGCCACGTATATGGAGGAACAGGTATTCTTGCGAAATTGTGACGGAATGACCGTGTCAGAAGTTAAATGGGCATGTCAGTCATAGCACATACACAAGGGATCCCCTTTATTACTAGGGACATGATCCTCTCGTCATTTGACTCTCGTCTATATAGCACACTGTGCGTGGGTCTAACGCAATCCACAAGCGAGTCGAACACCCAAGCGAGTGGAGCGATTTTAATTACCCCCTTACAAAAAAACAGCTATATTTACACTACAACGCTACAAATCGGCCACGATTTCGTCGCAAATGGAAGAATCCAAAGCTTTTATAACCTCTAGGCACATGCGGATAGCTTGGCTATCTATATCCCCTATTGCACTATTGCTTTGTAGAAGCCCCCTTCGTACGACTACTCCTACGATGGATTCCGCGGGCTAGCTAGTTATTTGCATCTATTTAATCGGGTAACTACCTAACTATAGTTAGTAATAGCCCCCTGAACCATAAGACACCCCCTTAGCATGATACCGGCCTTCCCATACTCTTTCGAGAACTTTCTTAAACAAAACAATAGCTGAAACTACGCATTGCACTCTATACGCGGCGATGTACCATTGGGTATTGTGCCCGGAGAGTCAAAACAAGGCTTGGCGCATTTGTAGAAGGTGCCTTGAATGTCGTTGTGGTAGATGATGTCCGTCTCAGCCCCAGTCACCGCACGCCTCTTCCGCCACTTTGAGGACGCCTGCCCAATCGCGTAGATTATTCTATTGGATTGCTGCCCAACTGCGCAGATTGGTGGCGTGCCTAAGATGTGAATCCGTTTTAGACGCCTGCCCAATCGCGCAGATTATTCTATGGAATTGCTGCCCAACTGCGCAGATTGGTGACGTGCCTAAAGTGTGAATCCGTGAATTTTTGAGGGAACTCTAAATACAGAACCAATTCAGTGGAATAGCGTCAGAGTGACTTGACACAAATATCTTTCATGAAATAGGATTCTACTGCACTCAAAGGAAAATTTGATACTCTATCTTGTTACGTACCCCATTGTTGTTGCCAATATATCCCCGCCATAATGGTGGGTTTCAATGCCCGGTTCATACCTAGTGTCGCCAGCAACCTCTCATCTCTTTTTCTCTTTTCTTCCAGAACGCAGCTAACGCATTTCAATTTCTAAAAAGCTTCCAGGAACTCGCTGTGCAACTTGTGCCAGTTCCGGGGAAGAAGTCTGGGTCATTCCCGGACGGTCCTGCGGCCATTGTGGGACACCTACGTGTGGCGGTGGAGGAGAAGTCTTAACGCCAATCGTGGAACAACCTTTCGAAACTAAGAAAAAAAAAGCCAGAGCATATCTGCGACGTTTGCAAGCCCCCTAAAGTATGTATATAAGCATAGCGTTATTTGGGATCTTCAAGCTCATACGCGATAGATCTTCACCCGGGCTGAACATTTAAGGTGGGTTCATAATCAATATTGCCCGAAATGTGCCTTGGTTTATCTAACTCCATGCCACGATGGCTCGAAGACGACACAAGCTCTCTCATCAGGTCCCTGCCTTTCCGTGCAGCTTTCCACACTGCGACCGGGCGTTCCATCGGCCGGATTTATTAAACAGGCACAAGAAACGACAGTGGGTTATAGTGGATGCACCCTCTCAAATGTTTTACCACTGATCGGCACAGCGAGCAAGATAGAGACGGGCCCGACTATTTTGATGATGCTCTTGGACCATTCCACAGAGTCGAGGTGGTCGTCAATCCAGAGGGAGCAGCAGACTCTAGCCTTCTCCCGTTGAAAGCCAATTTCCCTGGTGTAGACATATCTATGTTTCAAGCCCTCCAAGATTTCAACGAGAGGGACTTGCGAGAGTTGTTGCGCGACATCTTGAAAAATGACCACGGAGTAGAAGAGTTAATCGATGAGATAATGATACTCTTCACCGGAATCGGACTGCCTGAAAGTGGGTCACGACTAGGGAAAGATATCGACATGTTAGCCGGGACGTCGACCAAAAGCTTTATCATCAAGAAGTATCTGCAAAGCATACCCAACCCGTCCGACGCCGGTGCCTCCCATGACTCTGGATTCGGATCTAATCACGCCTCATATGCCCATCGAGATCATGATGGCCAAGAATACCAACCGTCGGCGTTAAAAACAGCTCTGCCTTTCGTTATAATTGAGCCGCGGGAGAGTAAATTACCCACTCCAACCGCCGCTTCGAGGCTGGAGGACGCTGAAGAGACTGCTCCAAAGGTGATCAAAGACGTTATACCTGAAGGGGTCTTTGATATCGCAATTATGGAGAAAATGTCCGACAAATTGTCACTCAAGATGCACATTGAGTCGAGTCGACGCACCATATCCTCTGGTGCGCCGGAGGAGCTCGCCGTATCTTCCTCAACGCCGAACAGCTATACTCCATCGGAATCCACGCATTCCCCGGGGTTTTCAACTGTTGATTCCGGTGTGATGAACTTTGTGCTAGGTGACCGATATGGTGTCTTCGTAAACCAGCTTATTCAATTCTTTGAACAAATGATAGAGACCCAACTAGGAGCGTCGCAGTGCCCAAGCAACGAGGGCGCAGGCAGTGGCAGCAGCGAACGCCAACAAGATCCCGGAGCGTCGCCAAGTTTACCAAACCGCAACACAACCGGAAAGCGGCAACAGTATGGCGACAGTGGCGGCAATCGCGACGGTAGTTCTGGCCCTCCAGGGGGTGACGATCAAGAGAATGGTGGGTCACGGAAGAAGCAAAAGAAAGCTGACGACAGATCCAGGCAGAAGATTTCTTGCCCTTTCATCAAGCGATCTCCAGTTTTGCAACTTGGCGAACTTGTATAGGCCCCGGGTTCGACGGGATAAACCGGATGAAGTATGTTCTCTCCGATGTAGTCCCAAAGCCGTCGCTTGTTGTTTTTTCTGTTCAAGATTCGCTAATGTCTAAACAGAGAACACCTTAGACGAAGGCATTTTATGGGGTTCGTTTGTGGAAGATGCGGCGATCCCTTTCAATCAAATAGCCTGCTACAGGCGCACACCCGTTCTCCTGAACCATGCCACCTTCGTGAGATCTCTTCAGCAAAGGGCTTCATGTCCCAAATCCAGTGGCATGAAATCAGCGAAAAAACACGCGGACATTGCACTCTACAAGAAAAATGGAAAGTTGTCTACATGACTCTATTCCCTGATTGCAACGAGGATTTGATCCCTGGACCATGTAAGGACTGTTTACATTCTCTCTCCCTCCACTCCTCTGTAGAACGCCACGCACTCACAAAGACCTCAGATTTTAATGTCTTAGAAACGTCAAACTGTCTCAGCCGACATATCGATGCAACGGAATATGAGATCTACCTCAAAGAGCAGCTTCCTGGGCGTATATTGACTAAGCTTAACCATGAGTTTCAGATCATGGCGGACCACGCAAAGCAAAGACTAATTGAGATTGTGGAAGAGGAAAGTTTAGAAATCTTAAAAGGCTATCTTCTGCAAAAGGGTGTAGATATACCGCCACCGGTAGCCAACGAAGCGACAACCCATACTCTCATTGATGCACCCATCAGCATGAGTATCTTCGATGATCTGAATACCTTGGGGCAAGATGACATTTGTCAATTTTCGATAAGCACACAGCTAGCTACTAGGTTTGGTTGGGATTTCGAGGATGAGAAAGATCTCGAGGATTCCACGTATGGCTCAAATATGATGACAGAACTCGGCAAGGATGGGAGATGTTAATTTGCTTTCACTCGAGCCTGACAATCTAGAGGATTATATATTCAATCTTTGCAGGCACAGCTATATTGCCACGATTACCTGTTTCAATAGCTACCTAATTAGCTCTCATTCTCCACATAATTTCTTTTGCTATCACAGCTAGCTTTGGTATTAAAAGATTGGTGGACTCCATGGTCTGTGAAAACGCGTGGTATCCTCAAGCACACCACACAAAGCACACACTCCAGACACTCTTAGTCTAGTGGCTGTAGCGCGGAACCAATACCCCTGGCATCGTGGTGCACTCGACAAGGTCACTGAAACGACCTGGGTCTTGTGGTACGGCGGGAAGCAAGCAAAGCAAAGGGAAAAGAGGCTCCCTGAGCTCTGATCAAGGTGCGAGGAATGGGCGAAGCCCCGTAATAAAAGCAGAAGACTGTATTAACTTAGGTTGACTAAGGAGTGTTAAGGTGTAATAGTGGCGATAATAATCGTGATGGTGAGTCCAGGCACCAACGATTGCCTGATTGGAGGGCCACGCCTATACTATACCCTTAATGCCGACACTCTGTGGAAGATTGCAGGACCCTTGAATATGACTTTCGACGCTGTGCAATGCGGTGACACCGGCTGGCAACACCACGGTCACCTGTGCCAACGGCATTTGTTCTGGTAGCGGCGGTAGCAAGTACAGCGTGAACGAGACCATTCCCGTGGCCAGTTTATCAAGATCCCCATGTCCTACACGAGCGCCTGTAACATTGAGCCTTACTCTTTCGCCGTACAAAGATCTTGCTGACCTGTTCGGCTCCACCGTCGGCCAGATTCAGATGTTGAGCCCGATGTATAATTGCACGCGAAAGTGCCTCCGCTGATGTTCGGGCTCGATAATGGAAGTCCACAGCTTCCATTTCTGTGACTCCAACGCACCCTAGGCAAGTAAATTTCTAGTCAGTCGCATGCACTGTAAAGTACTTCACGGAATTCGCAATAACCCACCTGGTACGTTTAACCTACACTGCAGCGGACGGCTCAGCGGCTGTGTCCTTGGGATCTGGGACTTAAGGTGAACAGACCCGAAGAACAGGACACGAAGAAGCAAGGAGGGGATAACGCATGTAGGTTCGTCACACTACTCTTTCTTGTATTATTCAGTAATTTGTATCAGATCAATTGAAATACCGCGGCCGCTGATCGTGCAATGAGCTGGCATCCGCACGAATTGAGGCACAGGCACAGTACAATCTAGGACATAGTGACTAGCGTTCTCTACTGGAGACCTCAAGGCAATGAATAAGTAAAATCTTCAGGTTGAATGTGAGGTGTCTGATTCAGCTACTTCGTGCTACAAAACGGGCAATGAGGACCATGCCCTTTACATCCAAGATTCAACCTCATAGCTGCTCGCTTATCGTCACTCGCAATGCCGACCGGGCTCACCCAGGACGAGCCACCGCGCTCGTCGCCGGGGTACAACACCCCATGCACGCTCTCGGTGGGTACATGTATGGTCAAAATCGCTCTGCCTGCGCCGAAACCCTTCCCCAGCCGTTGCTGTCGCAGCATTGCTGGTCGATAGTCATTGCTCGTACGCGGTCGGCCTAGCATGCTATAGATAGTGGGAGCACCAAACCCCAGTTATGAGGAGGCCAGCTTTTGCTTGGATCGAAGCTTGACCACGCTTCGACCAATCCAGATACATGGCACGGACATGGAAGTGGGGGCGTTCCTCGGAATTATTGCACCCAACTTGCTTATGCTTACAGGAGAACAAGTACAGCCCAAAGATAACCAACCCAATACATCGAAGACGCTCGAGACACTGCCGAGGCCGTCACCGCGGGAGTGACCTTCGCCTGTCCCTGGGTCTGGCTAACGCCGGGGTCTCTTGACGCGGCGGAGCCTCCTAAGCCGCTCGCACGGGTCCCCGAGGGACTCCGCATCGAAAAATCGCCCGGAGACGCTCCTATTGTTTGGGTCAGTTCGAGTCCCGAAGCCGACTCCGTCAACTTCCCTGTTACCGTAGCTTGCGGCATACTGCCGATACTATGAGCCCCCGGTAAAACTATTGATGCCGGCTCCTTGATGCCAGTTTTGCCGGTTGAGGGCCTAGAGAAGGCGTCGGAAATGATTACATGCCCGCTTCCCCCGCCTGTGCTATCGGAGGCCTGAGAGCTCCCACTTCCAGAGCTTCTCCTTGCCGGTCCCTCGGAGCTATGACTCATGGAGCTGACGCTATCCGGGCCTCCGCCGGCGTCACTGCCACCGCCGACTCCACCATCATTCCAGCCGCCAGTAAGAAATCGGGCATCGTCAGAGCCGCCACTCCCCGGACCGCTGCCAACTCCTTTTCCTGAGCTGCCGCCACCGAATCCACCGCCGCCGGGAGTACCGCCGCCGCTCCCCGAACCGCTGCCACCTCCTTTTCCGGAGCCGCTGCTCCCTGAACCGCTGCCAACTCCTTTTCCGGAGCTGCCGCTACCGGATCCACTGCCGTCGGGAGTACCGCCGCCGCCGCCGCCGCCGAAGCCCGCGCCATCAGGCGCTGCTGTGGTTCTCACATCCTTCGTATACCGCGTGGAGGTGGCCGTGAACCAGCTCGTTTGCGTAAAACCTCCCCAGAACGGTCCGTCTTCATGGTCGGTGCAGGCCGTCGGCGCGGCGTTGTTGGGAAACAGCTCCGACTCGACACTGAAAACCCAGTTGCTATAGTCCCAGATCAAGCTGTAATCTTGGCCTGTCGGGTTATCCCCACCATTGAACTGATACCAGTAGTCAAGAGGGTAAGGGAGTGCATGGCCTGCAGGGACTGTCACAAGATCTGCCGAAGTTGTTTGGACACACTGGCCTGACGTCGATAGCTCGCCGTCCCACGAGTAGGATTCTGGCCAGGCAACGAATGGGGTGGGATATGTCCTACGATGATGCGATAGGTCTAAGTTAAGAGGTAGCTAAACTCCAGAGCACTATATTACTTACAGTATGGTAGTGATTGTGCTTGATCCATGTTGATACCGTATCGTTTCTATGCGAGTTCCTGCTTCGTTTGTTGGCGGCGGGGTGTAGTCCTGCGGAAGTTCTGTTGTGACGCTCGTGCTATTCGAGCCGGTGTTGATGACAGTTACAATAGTTAATGTCGAAAACTTGAGATCATCAGCTCCGCCTGTCACGACCTCTGGGTTGTTTGCCCAGGCGAAAACAGTAACATATGTGTCGATCCAGCATGCGCCTCGGGTTTGGCATGTTGTAGTCTCTGTCGTAGACCCTTTATCCATGTCCGTGGTCAATTTCGTCAAGGTCTCATCAGTGCTTGTCGTTGATCCTCCCGTGAGGCTTTCTTCATCTTCCCGAACGGTAGTCACTGAGGTCCCAGCTTTCGTGAACGTTTCATTTTCTTGTGTCAGGAGCACTTTCCTAAGCAACTTCGTTGCTGCTTTATCATCGCCCGTCGTTGACGACGTTCTAAGCGTATATTCAAGTGCGCCTGCCGTATGAAGTTAGTCGCTGAGGCTCCTTATTGCGGCTAAATAAAGAATAGAAGCGGAGAATGCCCTGTTTGAAGGTCCACGGATAATTAGGAAGAGGTATGCGAAGAGGAGAGACTTGCCATGAACGGAAGTTATGCTCCAGAGGAAAAAATAGAGTATGCTCCATAAAGAGCGGCAGGCCAGAAAGGCCATGGTTGCGATGTCAAGACGAGATGACGTCCCGTGATGGTGGAAGGGCGAACTTCTAATGGGGATGACTGTTGGGTAAGTTCCAGAGGAGTAATTAATACTTACTCTATCAAGGGGCACAGAACTAATTATAATGTAAGTACTAGTATGCTGCTGCCGTACGGATGGCCGATCTTGGAACAGTCGCCTGAGTCTTCGAAGCACAGCGAGGCTAAAATCAGCTAACCTACGAGTCCTCGTTCGAATGATATCACGCCATGGCGTGACCCCAGCCTCCTTATCGGGCTGTCTTGTGTGTGCGATGGCGTCCATACCTCCACCTAGGGATCGACGCCAAGGCAAGGACCTAGATTACATTACGCTGTGGTCTTGCATCCAGCCTCGTGGAAGGATGTATAGGCGAACAGCGCCTTTAGCGCTTGGATGCCCGGACTAACCCGCGAGGGCGCCGCGTAGGCTTTGGGCTGGTCCACAAATAGGTTGTTTTTTAGCGGCACAATTGTAATAGTGGATGTGGCGTTGCCGATGTCTCGCAAAATCACGCAAAGGGTAGGCAGTTTACGTCGCGTGCGCTACCGCCAGAGCTGAACCCCAACCTCCTCGTCGGCAAGTCTGCCTGGGGCGCCGCGATGGCGTTTCCGCTGTTCTTTTTATCTATAGCCTTGTACCCAATCAAGGAATATCCTGCATCATTGGAGGGCGCCCTGGTGATTCAATGCCCTGATTCCATTGCATGGATGCCCCGTAGAGCAGCTGAAGCGTGATTGTGGAAAGTGGTGCCACCACAGGCTTCCAGACAAGTTGAGCTGCTTGAAACACGTCCAGCCGCGAGGCATATTCCTGCAAGGCCAAGGGAGCTGAATCAACTAGAAGGAGCTGATGTACAACACGTCAAAAAGGCTAGGAAATGAGTCTAAGCCCGGCACCTGCGATAGGATCGCCAAGCAGGCCTCCCAACTTTCTTTGAGACACCATGACCAAACCCACAAGTCCAACTCTGGCGGTGGAAGTATTGCCACAAGCAGCAGCTTGCATATCAGAGCCAACAGACTCGCACGATGCGGAAAGATCTTCGAAAAATGTCGAGGTCGTGAAAATGCCACAAGCAGCAGCTTGCATATCAGAGCCAACAGACTCGCACGATGCAGAAAGGTCTTCGAAAAATGTCGAGGTCGTGAAAATGCCACAAGAAAGAGAGGTTGTGCGGCGTCACAACATCCGATCGAGGCTCATAAACACAGCCTCTCAACTCTTCTTGGCCGTCCTGTCGCTCGCCCTCTTTGCTGTCGTCATTGTTTTTGTCCAGGCAACGTATGTTGCGGAGAGTAGATCGCAGCAGAAGCTACCCCTTGACGTTTTCCTTAAGATGGACATTAGCAAGACCCTAGCGATTGTCCGAGTCGCTCAGGGGTTGCTCTCCACAATCACTGGAATTGCCATTAGCAACAGCTTTGTCTTCATGCATTGGATCATGATGGCGGGTGATGGCCTCCTGTTTCCAAAGTTTCTCGCTCTCTCGCCTATGACAGCACCACTCGGCACCTTGGCCCTACTCAAGTCGTCGGACGCGACACTCTCGGCAAGGCTCTGGGCACTCCTAAGGTCAGGGCGTACTGTCATGTTTGGATCCCAACAAATCCATGACTGACTGCAGTGAAACAGGTTGATTATCACCATTATTTCCTGGCTTCCGGGACTCTTGTTATTTGGTAAGTTGTCCGCCAAAATTGCGACGCTTATCCGCATCAGTCGTTACTATTATCGATCAGGATATTAGCAATGCAGTATTGCGAACCAGCTCCTTCTAACACACCAATAAACAGTCAATACCTCGATCGTTACAGTCTACGATACAGCCTATACGTACAATGTGTCGGCTGGAGTCGGACCCTTCAACGAATCGTTGGTTCAGCCTTTCATCGACAGGCTCCAGTCCAGTGCCCCCGACTACCCATATCAGGTCCTCCCTTACAGCTACTTCGCATCAGTATACATTCTCGTTCTAAATCCCGTTATATCGACCACACTGCCACCGTCTCAGTGCAGAGACCCCGGCTGCACATCGTATCTTCTCTCCGGCGGGGTCGAGATGACAGCTCCTTGGATACCGCAGGGGTACCCAGACCACACAATGATCAAAGTGGACAGGGTGCCATCCGTGCAGCTTGACTTCAAAGCTTCGGTAGACAGTAAATTTGAAGAGTCGGACTGCGACCTGTTCGGGGCGCCTGGATACGCGATTGGGATCAAGTTGTGCCTTGAGGCTTCGTCCAATCCCAGTTCTCTCCGCGCAGGTTTGGCAACGTGCCCATCGCATACGCAAAACTTAAAGTACATGGTATACTAACGATACTACCAGGACTGTTTGTCTGCCAGAACGGAACATACCCACCTTCCGCCTGCCAAGCTTCAGATTCGCTTCCCAACATCACCACAACTGCCTCTTTCTCCACACTGCTCGCCGACGTCGTGGCCTCTCGCTACAACTTTACCATCGTCAACACCGCCAACCATAGCGGCCTCTCCCCTTTTATAGATCTCTCCTTGCCGGCCTACCGCGCCTCTCTGCGCTGGCTGCTCAACAACTCGGACGCGGCGGCCATCCCGCCGCCATCCTCCATCGGCCAGTCCTTCTGGTCTTCGCCGGACCAGTTGCGCAACCCATCGACGCAGGGGATGCTCACCCAAAACTTCCAGAGCATCCTTGCATTCCCTTTCTGGCTCTTCAACGCCAACAACTGGGCCAACCCGCTGCTGGTGCAAAACCGCTCCGTCCAGGGCGCCGCGCCGCCCCAGTTCTACACCCTGGCAAGCG
Organism: Thozetella sp. PMI_491; assembly: GCA_021432635.1. Lineage (NCBI taxonomy): Eukaryota > Fungi > Ascomycota > Sordariomycetes > Chaetosphaeriales > Chaetosphaeriaceae > Thozetella > Thozetella sp. PMI_491. The sequence goes on from MU270036.1 coordinate 381,760, forward strand.
TCGTGGAGCCGCATGTCAAGATTCGCTTCGACGGCGGCATATTTGTCGCGTTTGTGGCGCTGCAGTCTGCCGCCGTCCTGTTCGTATGGGCTACCTTGGTGTGGGTGTGGTGCGGCACGAAGGAGATGCTGGCGAGCACCTCGTTTCCCGTCTTTGACATGACGTGCCGCGTCGGCGTGACAGGAGTGAACGCGTCATGTCGAAGTTTGCGAAAGGTTTCAGATGCAGAGGTTTTGAGCATGGTGAAAAGGGCAAACGCCTCCGTGAAGCTAGACTGAGTGGCAGTGCCGGTCCCAACGCTCCGATCGTTAACCTGCAAAGGCCGGAGCCCGCTTCTGTTTGCGAGCGCATCAGCTAGAGTGAACTGATAAATTTTGGAGCGCTCATGCTGCGTGCCAAAGCAGAGAAAAGAATAAAGCAGCTTTCGAGATCAACGGTGAACAACGGGGGCCGTCATGTTGCGCAGTCGGAATTGCCATAACTTTTCCAGGACTGCTAGGCCTTTAGGCCAGGTTGACGAGAATGATTCCGAGTCAGTCGATCCACATATAGCGCTCTCCAGGCTCCTTGGGGGTGCAGCTCTGCTAGACTGTGAGTCTGGAAACCAGCCGACCCTTCGCTACGCCGTTCAGGAGGCCAGCTCATTGAACTCGATAGCACCATGCTACTAGATAGGTTAAAGCTAATATAGGTTGCGGTTATAGAAAAAGTAGTTTAAGACGTTATGACAGGCTCTATTATCTAGGAGTGCAGGAAGCCTCGCATCGGGTACTAATATACCAAAGGTAGACTGCGGGTCTAGGTCATTGTAATCTAAGAAACCAGCTCCTCTTGAGTGCTTAACGCGTCAGTGCCGATGGCAGCATGTATTCCGAAGCCCCCTGTCCATTAGCCCTAAGAAAACTGTGAATCTTCCATTGAAACCACCGGGTGAAACGAGGTCCAGAAGATGACCTTAATATCCCCAGTTAATACGACGTTTTGGCTACCTACTTCTTCAGAAAATGCCCAACTGCCCCCACCACCCAAGCCAGAAACCGTGCCGAAGCCGCCTCCCAGCGCTCGTAAACGTAGGTTCTGTAGACGGCTGGCCACAAAACTGGCCGGATCTCTGTATGCTGGAATTTTCCTCGATGAAATCGTTTAGGAAGGCCTGCGCAGTGAAGGCGGATCACCTCCCGCTATTGCTGTGGCAAAGAACTGCCGCTTGTTGGCTCAGAACTACACTATTGTTGACTAAATATGAGACAGATCTTTCATTTGCGGCCTCAGGATGGTCGATCCGGAATTAAGCCTTCATCGTATCTCTCCACGACGGTGGCTAGAAGGGCATACTACTACATAGAAGCAATCTAACGAGCCAAGTATTCAATGCCCCGACGTGGATCTCAGTGCAGAAAGAGCCGCATTAAGTACTATAAAGTACCTTATGTGCTTTCATCACACCCACTACAAACTAACACCCCCACAAAACCCTAGAAGGGAAAGCCTCCAGAAAAAATAAACATCCAGCAGAACTAAACCTTTACAGGCCATTGCTTGTAGCTCCCCTTAGCCGCTTACCAAGCCCAGTCCGCCATCTCTCGCTGATAAAATGCCCCGTGACTATGAAGATTCAGCTTGTCAATATTTCCACATTTGGGACTGGCCCCAACTGGTCAAAGTTACCTAGTATCCCCAGGATTTCGCACTAGTCTTGGTGCACTTGTGGCAAACAGCGGTCCCATTCCTGTAGGAGGTGGTGGACGCGCTAGAAGTCACATAGGCTGAACATGCTTGGACACTGGTCACAATTGACGTGATGGTCTGGGTGATGACCTGTGTCACTGTCTGTGTTTCCCATATGGTCGACACAGGCGGCGGCGGCGTTGCACCGCAGCTGCTGGCCTGGAACGTGACAGGGAAGCATTTAGTCTGTCCAAAGTTAGGATTTACATAAATGTTGTATTCGGTGTCTGTTGCCGGACACGCGAAGAAGGAAGAGGATCCATGATAGAGCAGAGTATTCGATCCGTCTATGGTGAAGCCGTTATCTGGTGCGGCGCCCTGATCACATTGGATTTGAGTCGTCGGGGCGCCTATTGACGAGTTGAGCCGTTAATATTTCGGCTCCGTGCAGCTCATAGCTTGCCATAGTGATTTGCCCACGCAGGCAGTGAATTCAGTGCCTTACCAGTTACAATACAGCCGAAGCCCTGCGCGTCTATGAAACCCCGGCCGTCTTTCCCTAGAAAGAAGGTCGCGGTGTCTTCACTTCCATTCAATCGAATCTGCCCGTCCGTTAACTGGCCAGCAGGACATACAAACGCCCCGGCCGATGAGATGCTAAAACTGCAACCATCGTGTCCTGTGTCAGACCAACCCCCTCGAGGTTGGAACCAGGACGCAAGCGCAGTGCCCGAAAGAGCCAGCGCGGAACCTAATTTGAATCGCAGAGCCATGGAATGCGATAAAGACGGTATAGCTAAACTTGAGAATGCGATGTGAGTTTGGTTGTTGCTATGTTTCCCCGCTGCCTCCCGCCGCAGTCCTCGCCGACAGCACGCGATGAGCACCTTTTATTCGGCCCACGGGCAAATTAGATAGACTCGCTTGGCTCGGCTTTTCGGTCGGCCCTCCCATTCTCGCGAGGATGGTCACGCTGAAGTATAGCCAAGTAGATTCCAAGTATCCCAAGTATCCCGAGTATATCGCAGCTCCCAGGATTATAGCCTGCCGATAGTGGCGTGGTTTTCGATCCTTGGTTGGAGCTATCTGGCGACCTCGGGAAGTCCCGCGAAAACTATTGATCTCATGATATGTGTCTGAACCCTGCTCGCAGATATCACATCAGTGGCGTGACGATAATAAAGGAGCTTGGTAAATAGGTTGAGCGTATTGATACACCAATCGGCAGTCAAACGTTGCACACCCTCTTTTGGCGGTGAGCAAGGTTGATTACTATAGCGGCATAGATGTAGGCAGGTAGGTGACCTATGGTCACATTTCGATGTAAGATGGGGTTGGCTTGACTCAGCACTTGTTTCAAATTCCGCCCAATGCCAATTACCATCGGAGCTGTGTGCAACTCCTCACTTAGTTCCGAAAGTAGATATTTTTCCCGACCTGGGTATGTTTTTGGAGCGCGGATCTCGTCCAACAGCATCTATTCACTATGGGTGTGGAACTTGTGCAATGTATGGTGCCAAGCCAGATTTGCCTCTCTTTGGACTCATTAGTGTCACATCATCACAGGGCATCGGTCCAAAAAGGTGTCTCGCGAAGGAGCAAGTTGGCGGCATCCAAGTTGCGCCGCCTCTACTCAACACTGGCAGTTGATTCTCGATCCGCTTGTTTTCTTTCTCCTTGTAGAACAGCTTCGCAAATTTAAATAAACCGCGAAGTGTGTTACCTACTGCGTGGCTTTCAGTTCGGCTTGCTTCTAGAGACAGGCTACTAAGGAATTATAAGGGACGACTAATAGTATTCTTGGTAGTACAACTAGTTTTGAACTACTTGATAGGTTCTTTCCTAGCCGAGCTCTACTAGTATAGCTATTTGTTCTTTAGAGAGCTCCCCGCAGAGTATGTCCATCGAATATAGACCAGCACGTGATGAACTCCAACTACATCCCATAACCTCTGGCAAATAGCTGCTTGAATGGTCCCTACCCGACGGGAGAAGAAGCAAAGGAGAAGCCCGAATCGGTAACATAGGAACTTGCTGGAGCTGTCTAGACTCTAGCTGTAGCTACCACTACAGCCGTACTGTTCTCTCCCTGTGTTGTGGCCGTTGCCTTGGCCGACTGACGACTACCAAGAGGCCGACGACAGAAGAATGCCACGACATGAGGTGGCCACAAAGAAATACTGATTACTCCAGCCGTTGAATCAAAGCCTGAAAGTTCCGAAAGCCTCTCTTTCTCCCCACGAGCGGCTAGTCTCTCCGCCGACCGTATAGACAACGATGACCTCAGTGCTCTACCGAAGTTCTCAAGTGCACAGTATGTCATAGCCACGCGCTCATAGGGAGTCTTCTCGCGAGCAGGTTCCGAGCTCGATGAAACTTTTGGACCCAACATCTTTTTCCGAGAAGATGCTGCCAGGGCCCGCGAGCGAGATGCAACAATTCGCCGTAGCCGCGCCAAGCTGGGCTCTCTGGCGATGTCAGCCTGATCCGGACGATGATCGATGGTCGTGCTGAACCGGCCATCTTCGTATCCGCTGCTGTATCTTCTATAGACTATCGCTGCAGGCGGAGGCGAGGCCCCTCGAGGAGGACCCATAACCAGATCCAGCCGTGAGCGCGAGAGAGAGGTATACACAGACTCGGTGTACGCATACTCTATCTGAGGCGCAGGCGACACATCAGACGTCTCGGCCGTGTCTTCTGAGCTCTCGGGATTCTCCACGTCGGGATCTACGTCCTCGAACTCAAAACGTTTTGCATCTGATCTGGGAATAGGGGTTCCAGGAGGTGAGGTGGTATGCGACCCTGCCGAGGAAGGAGGCGTGATAGGATCCCTCTGTTGCCCCAGTCGGATCGGCTGGCGAATCTTGATGCTGGGCGTCCATAGCCCATCTTGTACCGGACTATCTTGACTGGTAGAGGACGCGCTCCCTGGAGAGATACAGCGCTCGAGGGTGTAGAGACGACCGTTCTGGTTTTCCAGACCGGTCTCCAACCGCTTCAAAGCACCAAGAATCTCAGATAGGACTTTGGTATCGCTGTTACTCATGATGAAGGACCTCAATGAATAGAAAAGAAGAAGGTGAGAGAGGTGAAGCTGTGACTCGCAGAATGAGTCGTGCGCATCCTCAGTCGTGGTCTAAGAGGCACGATATGCCCTCGGATTTAGCTGCCGAGCAGCGCGTTCCCTCCTTCGGCGACATCGCGGGGATATCTTCTTGGCTTTGAAGGCGTCATGAGAAATTCAGGTTTTTCATGATGTGCAACATTTGGGCTGAGTCAGACCCAGAACACAACGCAATGCAGGTAGTCGGATTCTGACCGAACCTTCATCACATGGAGCTATTGTCGTACCGAGCAACCCGTATGTTGTCGAAAAAGCTTCCTGCTGGAAGTTCCTAAGTCTCTGTATTGTTTCCGCATGTACTCGCTAGTACCGCTTTATCTGCTCGAAAGAGGGCATTTACAGCAAAGCATCTAGGTAAGTTTTCCGTCTTCGGTAATAGAGCCGAAGAGTATCTGACATGAGGTTCTTCCCTATACCAAGTGCAGTAGGTACCAATTATAGTGGGCGCAGACTATAACAGGTTCAGATAATATCGGCAAGGAACATGGTGAGCAAGATGTGGGTCATTGGATCAGCGTCCACCTGGATAGTTTCGTGCCGCCGGAAAGAAATCAAACTCCCGAGGGCCGCTCATAGTATGTATATCGCGATAAGAATTGATTATTGAGGGGATAATTGTGCCAGAGGTGCGTTCTACAGCCGTTTTGTCTGGGCCACCTGCTGCTAGGTTGTCAAATCACGAAGAAAGATGCAATCGATAGCGAGGCACCTGTCGCTTGCTCTTCTGCTCTTTGCCGCTACCGAAGCCATTTTCTTGCGCGACGGTTTGGCACATTCCTGTAGTGCCGGTGAATACTGGTGTCAAGACCGCTGTGGATCAGATGCGTATGGCGACACCTGCTGCCTCACACCAAATGGACAACATAACCTCTGCGGTGCAGGTAAGACTCTGTCACTGCATCACTCCCATATGCGCCCAGTTGGCTCTAACTATGCTTCCAGGTACAATATGTTGCATGTACGGCTGCTGTCCTTCTGGTACTGTTTGTAACGCCGTTGGCGGATGTGATGCCAGCGGCCCTCCAGGACTCTCATCAGCCGTGGGTACGACGATTCAGCCGCCTTCAACCATCACCTCTCAGACCACTGTGTATGAGACTCACACGGACACCATTTATGTCACTTTGACGCAACTAGAGACCTGCAGAAGTCTTTTCACAACGAGCTCTCAGCAATTGAGCACGAAGTCCCGGTCATCTCTGTCTCTCAACGGGACAGGAATCACTGGTAACGGGACTGCTTCTCGGCCTCCTGTTAGCAGCACAGGTGGATCAAGTACTCCGCCAGGATCGGGTATTCTCACAACTACAGCTCCTGACGGAAAGACCATTATCTCTAGCTCCGGGGTTATCATAATTGGAAACGACACTTTTACCGTCCCTACCAGTTTGACCGCGCCCACCACTATTACCACGGATGGCGAGACCTTCACTTTTAGCCCGACACCGTCAGATGTTTTGACGATAACAGAGCCAGACGGCAAGACCGTTATATCGAGTTCCGGACTCATCATAATTGGGTCCGATACTCTCACGGTTCCTACTGGCTTGACTGCACCAACCACAATCACCACAGACGGCGAGACCTTCACTTTCAGCCCCACAGCAACAAGTGCTATTACCACCACGACACCGTCGGGTGTTTTGACGATAACGGAACCGGACGGCAAGACCGTTATATCAAGTTCCGGACTCATTATAATCGGGTCCGATACTCTCACGGTTCCTACTAGCTTGACTGCACCAACCACAATCACCACAGACGGTGAGACCTTCACTTTCAGCCCTACAGCAACAAGCGCTATTACCACCACGACACCGTCGGGTGTTTTGACGATAACGGAGCCAGACGGTCAGATTGTTATTTCGAGTTCCGGGGTGATTATAATTGGAAGCGACACTTTTACGGTTCCTACCGGCCTAACCACTCCCACTACCATTACCACCGATGGCGAGACTTTCACTTTTGGCCCTCCGCCGGTAGGTTCTGCTACGAGTGCACCTTCAACAACGTCATCCACTACTGTCGGCGCCTTCTTGTTTCCGGTATCGACTCAGGTTGACCAGCCGGAACCGACGAAAGGCGGTTCAATTGTCCCATGTGATGAATGGTTCTTCGCGGTATGTTTTGCCTCCCCTCCGATGTACATGTATAATGCTATGCTTCTTGCTCACACAATCCAGGTTTGTATAGCCGGTATACTTGGTGGATTCATATGGACCTTCCCTCCTGGAACTGTCATACCGCCGTAAGCATCTGACGTTTGACTGAGAGCTACAATTATCGCAGGATTCTAACGCACCCTTAGTGGCCCCCCACCTGGCATTGAATTCCCTCCTGGTTGGTTCATTGACGGTGTGCTTCCACCATGGCCGAAGATAACGTGAGTATTGTGAGACCCTGTGTACTGCAGTGACAATGTACAGAAATGTCAACTAACACGTATGCTATCTGCAAGCATTGGTCCTGACCAAGTTCCTATCATCCCGCCTCCTCCAGAGGGCGATGAGTGTGTCACAAAAACGGCTTCCTTGTGTACCAAGACCACTTCTTTCGGAGTGACAGTTTCAAGCAGCACGACAAAAACTACCGCAACAAGCACGGGAACAAGTTGTGCTCGTATTCAAGGCTGCGATGTTACTGCTAAAACTGTAACTACAAAGACGGCGAGCACGGCATCTTGCACTGCCACTCCAACTGATTCTGGAAGCCGTCGAATGGCTGCGAGGCAGGACGGCGGCGGTGGATCATGCCCAGTCACATTTGTGTACGCCGTAATGCCAAGCAACCCAACCGACTCAGCAACAAATGCCCTTATTGCAGCCAACCTGTTGACATTTGTAAATGGCGACCCAACTAAGATCAAGACATCTAACAGCAAGTCGGCGGGTATCAACTACTGGCAACTGCGGATGACCGTGGATCAAGCCACAGATTTTCGGAATTTCCAAGGGGTAAGCGTCCACTGGTCTGTCTCTATGGGGAATAGCAGGCCAGTTTCGCATGGCCAAAGTAGAGTGCTAACAAGGTCTATGTGCCTCTCGAACAGGTTGCCACGGTCTTTCAGCCTTGCTCGGAGGGAACTTGCCCTGATCCGTCTACAGCCGATCCTCCCTACAGCTTCCAGCTTGACGACTCGGGATTGCAACAGCAGCTCGTCTTTGTCTCTCAGGACAACGAGCCGGGACACATCCTACAATTCTATTTGGGGAAGTACTATTTTGACCCTAGTGCCGGTAGGGACATACCAGTCTATATCGTCGATACTGGAGCAGATCTTAGCAATTCGGTAACTCCATGAACACATCTTCCTCTTAGATATCCTATCTAACTTGTGTCGGCAGGAATTCACCGCCGGTGACAACCTGGCCAGCAAAGCTCGATGGATCAATATCGGTGTCGACTACGACGGCAGGCAACCACAGGACGACTCTCAGGTGCCAGCCGCCGGAACCCAAGGCCCAGGTCTCGGTCATGGAACAGCCATGCTTAGCCTCGTAGGCGGAGCCACTGTCGGCGTCGCCAAACAAATAAAGCCCATTATAGTTCGCATGCCTCGGCGAAGACCAGAAGGCGGCGGTGCAAACGCTCTGGACTATCTTGACGGCGTCTCGGCAGTCAACGACGACGTGCAATCGACAGGCTCATCCGTCACGCAAGCTATCCTTTTGATGGCATTCTTCCTAGACCGCACCATATACCTGACGTCGACTGATGGGGTCGACTTCGCGGATCCATTTGTGAAACAATTTAACACACACCTCAACCAGCTAATTAATAAACGTGTGCTGCCGGTCACAGGCTCGGGTAACCAAGCCAAGGTACGCTGAATTTCCCCGTTACGCGCTTTTCACCCACTCCTAGCCCCTTCTCTGCATGTGGCATGACGTTAGACGGGCTGACAATGTGCCTTAACAACTACAGCGTAGCAATGTAGCTGGTTGGCCCGCTGCTTTCGGCTTTGTAGCCATGGAGCAGTTCCCTACGACCTTTTTGCCAGAGCTCGTTGTCGCCGGCGCTGTGGACGTGAATGGAGCGCTCTGGATTGGCACAAACCAGGACAGCCGAGGTGGCGGGATACCCCATGTGTATGCGCCAGGTCGGGACGTATGGGTCGCTGCTGCCAGGGCCTCGACTGAGGACCCCAGACGTCCCGGTTTGAGACAGGGGACTGGAACATCCGACGGTAAGGATATACCAAAGAAGTTCCTCCATTTCACTGCTTTGTCATTGCAAGAATGCTGACCTAGGCCCTTCAGCTGCCGCCATGACGGTTGGCCTGGCAGCCTACCTCCTTAGGCTGGGCCAAATTCGGCAGTCTCGAGTCAAGCTCCCTGCTGGGACACAGCAACTCGACCTGAGCCCTCAGGGACTGAAGGACTTGCTGGTAGGAAATGCCTTTGTTAGAGGCACCAATACCGGTCTAAGCGCCATCTGGAACGGCTACACCATCAACACGGATCTCCCCCAGTTCGGCACGTGCCCATACCAGCCTGGAAATGTCCTCCGCCGGCGCCAGTCCCCAGCTTCCTCCTCGGCGGGAGGAGGCTGCACTCCTCCAGCCACATCCACAGCCCCTCCCACGTCGACTCCTGCCAGCTCGACGTCTCCACCAAGTTCAACCCCGCCTCCACCGCCACCGACCCCGACGGGTGGGTTCTGGTTGGGCGCTGTCCTGGGTAATGTCCCCACCGTCGTTGGTGACAAGAACACGTCGTGCGCCTGGGTCAACTTCGACAACGACGCGCATAACGTGGGCCAGTACCAGGTCGACGTGTTCGACTCTAATAACAAGGAGGGCGACGCCAACACCTACCTGGACGGAACCAAGCCGTTCACTATCAAAAAACTAGCGTTTGGAAACCCGGTGTGCTTTTTCAGCGGATTGGAGCTGAGCTTCACGCCCGACTCTAGCGATGGGACCTTTATCAGTAAGTTTCTGTCCAACACTCGACATAATCTTTTCTACTGTGGCGAAATAAAATGCTGGCTAGCGACTATGCAGTCTTACTGACACTTACATAGTCTGGAACGATAATGGGTCACCGACGACTTCTGGATTTTGTGCGAAGGTCGCGAACCCGACGCCCGATAACTGTCAGACTGGGAATTTCAAGCTTACTTCGGAGGTATTCTGGCACTGTGAGGCTCAGGACAACCCATCATACTGCAATATCTAGGAGAGGTTGATGCCCGTCGAGTTGGCAGTCCATTAAAAGTCTCCTAGAGCCAAGGACGTAATGAGAATCTGAAACTAAGAGCAATAAAAACACATCTCAAATTAATCTAAGAATCTAACGAACACGGGAAGAATGCAGGCAAAGCAACTCCAGCTTTAATAGCTCCTTCCGATTGGGGGTCTCTCTGCTTAGAAACCAGGTAGTTAGTTATTTAGTGCAGTAAGTGCCCGGATCCGACGCTAGACCAATCTAGGGATTCGCTCTCTGATTGGCTGGATCACCTAAATCCGAGAGTGTGACCACTTCGTCCATTGTGGGTCTAACGGGGATAGAGGACTTGTATGAGAAATTCGGGGGATCGGGTGTTGAATGAAGTGCTAGACAGACGATAGGGAGAAGGCAAAGGAGTTAGCAGGTGAAGATAAATACCCATGTGCAGCGGCATTCTATCAGCATGCGGCACACCAAGACATGCAAGCTGCCCCAACCTCGAAGTCCCAAAGCAGTCACCGCAGCCCCATAAGCCCAAGTTCCTCATCAAATACATCAGAACTGATACTCTATAACAATGCCCGGCATTTTGAGTTTCGCTCTCAGTCAGCTAAAGGACCTCGCTTTAGCTAGCCCTCCTGCAGACATCGGCAAGCGTACCTATGTCATCACAGGCGCGAACACTGGCCTGGGGTACGAATGCGCCAAGCACCTCATCAAATACGGCGCCGGTCGTGTCATCCTCGCCGTTCGCTCTTCCTCTAAAGGCGAGGCTGCTCTGGCTGAACTCCGAAAAGAGACCGATCAGCCAAATGCTGGCGAGGTCTGGCAGGTAGACCAAGAGTCTTTCGCCTCAGTAGAGGCATTTGCCAGCCGCCTCCAGACCCTAGACCGGCTCGATGGCTTGATAGCGAATGCCGGAGTCGCTAGGCTAGACTATGGCGTGGCAGAAGGACTTGAGGTTTCCCTCGTCGTCAACGTTCTCTCCACCTTCTTACTAGCTCTGCGGGCTTTGCCCAAGCTGAGGGAGACAGCCACAAAGGCAGGCACAAAGTCAAACCTAACAATTGTCGCGAGCGAGACCGGGCTCATGCCGATGGTCAAGGACAGGTTGGACGGACTAAGTAGCAGCACGAACATATTTGAAGCGCTTAGTGACCCGGCGACCATGGCCGACAGGTATTGACTCTCCATCCATTCAATCCGACATTTAATTTACCAACCTATTCTACTCTATAGATATCCCTTGACCAAGCAGCTCGATATTTTGTCCACGAGAGCTCTCGCACAACTATTCCCCGTGTCGGAGAACGGCGTAACTATCAATGTAGTCAACCCCGGCTTCTGCCGCAGCGAGCTGTCGCGAGACTCGAAAGGCTTGATGCGGCTACAGATAAAGGTGATGAAATCTGTGCTGGCGAGGACAACAGAGCAAGGAAGCAGGACACTGCTGCACGCCGCCCTCGCTGGGCCCGAGACTCACGGAAAGTACCTCTCGGCGTGTGCGATAAGCGAGTAAGCTGGCTGACCTACCTCGTATGGCAAATTGAGCTAATCTGGACCTAGTGACGACATTCCGAGCTGGCTGGCCGGAGAAGTTGGGGCCAAGAAAGAGCGACGAGTGTGGGAGGATTTGCTCAAAGAGTTGGAAGTAAAGGGCCACGCTGTTGACTTAGCTAGTCTTGGTGCCAGGCTCTAACGCAACTAGTATCGATTGGAATTGCCACTTCATCCTCCCTGGGTGCTGGTCTTTCTGAGGGAGCGGGCAGTGAGCGTTCACGTACACTTGTAACATGACAGAACCATCATAGAAAATGATAGCTTTCCCCCACCGAGGCTTTGTCAATTTAATCATATGACGTCAGCATAGATGCCGTCCGAGCAGGTTCTATGTCTAAGGTATATAATGCCTTCGGTCAGATGAATGCCGTTCGATATTTCGCAAAGCTGCCTAGATCCACCCAGGCGATCCCAGGGGCTGTGTACCCCTGCGTCATCAGGTACCCAGGTACCTTTCTACGACCTCAGCTCCTTGCGTTGGCGTCCTGTGCGGCTCTGCTGCAACCCCGCACACCTAACTACGGCCTACGGCGAGAACCCAAGAGACCGTATGGCTTCCGTTTGCGCTGGCGACAGTAGCTCATCGTCAAATACCACAAATATGGATTATGCCAAGCCAGTCTTTCACTATTTCTCCCGCCTGCCTCCGGAGCTCCGTCTGCAGATCTACATGTTGGCCACACCGCCTCGAATGGTTCACATAGAGGAGCATCTCTGCCCAGAGGAGACGGAAATGCCATTCAGCCACTGGGATATACTTGAGGATGATGTGAACGAAAATGCGAAAGAAGATGGCGCAGAAGAGACAATTCTGTCATATTATGATGTCTACGACGGCTGCATTTGTCAAGAAGATGAGTTTTGGGAGGGCTACTCCCGCTTCCTCGCAACACCTTGGTCCTGGCAGCTCAAAATCCATCCCTCCTTCTTATTCTTTCAGGATACCTGGAGGAGGGCGCTTGGAGGGTGGCGTCCAGTCGGCAAAAGACAACGGACCCTCGATTCTTATGGATTCACAACCAACTCCGGGAAGAATTTCGGGCGCTTCGCCGAACCGACAGGCAGCGGCCTAACCGATATACCGATTGCGTGGCTTATGTCGGAGAAGCCATTCCTCGCTTGGCAGTTTCTGCGCCGGAGCTACCTGCACAGCAAAGCTCCGATTCCGGCCTTGTTACACGTATGCGTTGAGTCCAGGGCGACGCTTGTGGAGGAAGGATACGAGCTCGCGTTCCCGACTCGGACTTGTGGTCCAAGGACATGGTTCAACTCCAGACGCGACTTTCTATACGTAGATGTTCCAGGATATAGCAATTACGCTGAAGCGCCAGAATACCTTGCATCAGACAGCGTTGACGGTACCTCTTTCAATCTTGGCCAGATCCTTCCCGACACCCTCGAGAAGATCAAAAACATCGCGATCTATGGCTGTCCAAGCTGGGAGGAGGGATGGGATCGGCTAGCACTTGCAATCAGTTATTTTATCAACCTAAAGGAGGTTTTGCTAGTGGTCCGAAATCTTGACATGGAAGAAGGCCATGGGCATCGACCTCAATCAGAATGGGACCAATTTATGAAGAAATGTAAAGAGACAGTTGGGGAAAATGCCACGTGGGCATGGATGAAGTGCGAAATTAACAGCGATTGCGAAGACTACTGGCGCTCCATTCCAGGAGCATCCAGCTACGGCTGCTACCCTTTGGAATGGATGGAAGACGAGAACCTGATCGAGCAACTCGAGCGCCGGTATGACGCCCATCAGTGGGTCCCATATAACATGCTAAGATCAACCAAGAATTGGAAGGACTACTTTTCGCTTCAGACGGAGAGAATACAGGAACACATAGCTCGGTTCTTGGATATGCAGCCGCAGGGAAGAAGGCTGCGTGGGTCATTCTCCACCGTCGAGTTTACGCACGTCATTGTAGGCCGAGAGCCACTGCTCTTGAAGCTTAATGAGCACAGGCTGGACCACCTCGAGCTAGGGAGGAAGCGGGGGAGGATGGAGTTGCAAAGATCCCTTGCTCGGGATGAGCGGATGGTGGCGGAGATGGAGAGGGCTGACGAGCTGGAAATAGAAGCAGCCATGGCCCAGCTGGAAGAAATCCGGGCACTCGAACAGATGGAGGCCGCAGAAAGAGCCGTGGAGCTGGAAATAGAAGCGGCTATCGCCCAGCTTAGGGAAGTACAGGGGCTAGAACGGACGGAGGTGGTGGTGGAAAGAGCTGAGGAGATGGAATTAGAAGCGGCTATCGCCCAGTTAGAGGTGCTACAGGAGCTAGAACGGATGGAAGCAATAGAAAGATCCAGGGAGATGGAACTAGAAGCAGGTATCGCCGAGCTGGAAGACGACATTACGCACGAACCGGTAGAGGCGGTGGAGGAAACAGCGAATATTCCACCAAGGTAACTAGCAGCGGCAGGGGAAAATTAGAAGCCGACAGGATCATGCTAAGTGTACCTAGTTCTATACATCTTGCGTCCAATCGCTTCCCCAGTCCACCCAAGCCAGATATACAAACCCCCCAGTGCAAGCGAGCTCTAGGGGACCGTCTAAAAGCTCCTTCGACCACCCTGGAACGTGCATATTGACAGGAAACGAAGACTATACAATGGTACCTAGAAGTTTTCTTTGCCCCAGACGAATGAGAATCTGAAGAAGTTAGTGTTTCGTACTAGAAGAACACAGCCATGGCTGATTTTCTCACCCTGGCTCACTATACTTATTACAGTATACGTGCAAAGAGCTACCAAGACCCTTCGGGCCACAGAAGAACACGCCAGCCTCCGCAGGTGTGTGCAGCTTTCGAATACCACGAAAGATCATATCCCAGTTGGGGCGACCAAAGTTTGTCGGCGATCGTAGGCCAGTAATAGCATCCGTCTCGGCGTCCGCAGTGTTGATCATGATATTGGTGGCGTCGTCGGATTTGATCTTGGCGGTGAGATAGGTATGGATTTCGATGCTGCCGTTCACATCCTGGGCCTCGATCGCCAGTAGAAGAGACCGGAACCACTCGAAGGAGCCAAAGTCACGGCAGATCCAGAAGAAATAGACCTTGCTCAGCCTTGTCTTCTTCTGTGGGTAGTTCATCCGGTACCATATCGACTTGAGAATCGATGCGAAAGGAGTGACGCCGATTCCGGCTCCACATAGAATCGAGACTTCGAACTTAAAGACGTCTTCGGAAGCCGAGCCGAACGGACCATCAATATAAACGCGCGGGAGGATGCGGTGGAGAGCCGGGTCAACTTCGCCATTATCACCATCAACACCGACCACCTTAGAGACACCTTTTTTGCCTCCATTTTCCCAGTCGCAGCCGAGGGCTTTCGAAACAGCTCTTGTGAAGTCACCAACGACCCGCATATGGATTGAGATGTAATCCTCCTCGGGAGCGCTCGTGAGCGTAAAGGGGTGGTATTGCCAAAGTGATACTGCAGGACAGCAAAAGAAGATGTACTGGCCAGCTTTCGTCTTGGTATGGACCTTCTTAATTTGGATTTCGCAGACATTGCTCGGATGTTGAACAACCTTGGAGATATACGTCGTGTGCCGGCCACGTATCTCTCTGGCGATGCGTTCGAATAAATAGGCATAGCCTCCGTAGGTCCAGAACTGCCAGAATACACTGATAGCCTGGGTGCCGACGGAGATACAGAAAGGCGCAAAATCGGGCTGGATCATACAGAAGGCACCATGGAAAGACCAGAAGAAAAAGAAGACAATAAACATGTGGTGGGTGTACCAAAACCGTTCGTAGTTCGCTCTTCGATTCTTTTCGATCGAGGTGATTACCATGCCGGTAAGAGCAATCTGTCCATCCCCGCGGGTTAGTAATTCCTAGACTGGACAAATTACGTGCCTGAGGGAATTACGCCGGGGAATATTTCAAAGGAGCTCAAATGCTCCCGACATTTGACAAAATTGGCAATGAAGAACGCGGGAAGACAGACCAACATGAAGTATCCGGTCCAGCCTGGGCCCGAGACAAAATTGGCCAATAGCCAGCCGTAGATCCCTAGGTTGTTCTTTGCCGCGATCTGGGCAAAGTTGTTCCAGTGAGCGATGGTGTGCACCCATGAGAAAAAGAACATGGCCCAAGCAGTGGTGATGTGGAAGGTGATATTCTTGTCGAACTGGATAATACCGTTGAGAGGGGTTTGTCGAGCAACCGATATAAGCGTCCGGCACACGGGGAAGAGAATAAAGGCCACATCGAAGTGGAGGACGAGCGCCGCGGCGCGGGCGATGCTGTAAGTCGGTCCAAAGGTATCGCGGGCAATCTGTAAATTATCCTTCACGGCATAGTTGACGAAGCCGAAGGAAAAGATGGCGGCATGCAGGGCTAAGTAAACAAATACAAAGCTGCCTCAGCGATTAGCAATGATCAAACCGCAATAGTCTAAAAGGAAGAGATAGGGAGCAAAAGGGGACGTACACTCGACGGTAACCTTCATTGATCATCCACCGGTCGAAACGGTCGCGACCAGACAGCTCCTTCGTTGGCTCTTGGGTCAGTTCACCAGATTGGAGCGTCCACATCAGTGGCGTCAATCTTGCTCTCTCCGGCTTCTCGAACCTCGGCACACTTCCTCGGTAACTCATCTCGACTCGATCTATCTTATGGTATCAAGGGCTTTGCTATACTTCCAGGTCCCAAATTCGGAGCCAGCCGAATTTACTCGTCCAAATGAGCGTCGAAGAATGCGGTGAGATCTAGTGGAAGGTATGTAATGTCCTTTGTACGTCCCAACACTTAGGCGTATGAGGTACCTACAGAGCAGAGCGTTCAAAAGCAATCAAGTAACTGGACTTTGACTCCGAACCAGAGCTACTCAAATAGCAATCGACGCCTGCTCGTGAAGAATACACCTCGCGGCTGCTATTTCCAACAAAGGAGTTATGAGCTGAGACAGAGTAAAACAAGAGAAAAGAAAAACATAGGCACGACACGGAAAATGGACAGCAGAAGTGAAAGTCAGAGAAGGAAGCCGGCATAGCGAGGTTTTGGTAATATCAAGGTTAAATATTACAAGCGGAGTCGAATGTTAGACGGTATCGATCTGAACAAGAGACTGGGCAGCTTGAAACCGGCAATGTTGCGCTCGAGCAGCAGAAGGTAAAAGGAGGTGCAAGGAGTGTTCTCCTGGTTTGCGTTGCGCCGCCTTCGGGTCGACAATTAGAATGGCCATCCTGCCATGGAAGAAAAGAGTAATCGAAATGGCAACTGTGCAAGAGCACCTTACTTGGAGAGCAAGGATGTATGTAATTCTCACCTAGAGCGGTGGAGTCACGTCTGTGCCGAAACAAGAGCTAATCACCAATGAAAGGAGGCAAGGGTGGATCACCAAGTGCGAATACTGCTCCGCGGAACCGCGGAGATGCTTAGTCCAACCTTGACTGCCAGAAAGCTCGGGCCCCAAGCGCCGGCAAGCCTAACAAGCATTGCGACTCATGCCTCTACCCGAGTTTTCATTACCAAATCTCTGGATCTTTTGTAACATTTGGCCCGGCCGCTGCTACCGTCAGGCTTGTAGGACCCTGTCTCAGCGCCCCCAGCCGCCGCCTTGTTTTGGAAAAGCGGGAATGACGTCGACTCGGACACGGGGACGAGCACCAAAAGGGGGGGTGATTGTTGCCTGTTGAGTCAGGTTAACGGGACGGGTGTGGCTGGCTGTTATTCATCCCAGGGTTACTTCGGCTACCAATGTGCTCACATTGTGGTGCAGTGGTGAGCTTCTTAGGCTGCTGAGGCCGCGGGGTATCTCACTGGCTGTTTACACTCCTATGATTCGATAGTGACCGTGATGACTAATTACTTTAAATATACGTATACAAATACCCAGAAACGAGTGGCTTCTATGCTTCAAAGCCGCCGAGAATTTGTGTGTCCGGAAAGCGTCTGTTCCTCAGGGTCCACCGACCCAGGTTAGTATGGTAACTCTAGTCAAGAGGGTCGGGAACGAGAATAATAGATAAATTTAACTAAGGGGAGTCAACGTACAGTCGGCCTCACAGAGACTAGAGGTGGATGTATAACGGGAAAGCCGCAAATCAAGTGGCTGTACCTCAAATGCTGCTATTGGTTTCTCCTTCTCATACTTCTTAGGAGATTACATGGAGTTCGGAGACCCACGGGCACATACGGCTGCTTTCAGCCTTCAGTCCCCACAGTCGTAAGCGAACTATATAGCTTAATTCCCATCTTTGCGATGACGATGCGAAGAACCCCCAAAGGAATATGCTTGGTGTTATTGTACTTTGCTTAAAGGAAACATGCAACAGAGGGAAAGAAGAGGTGATATAGTTTATAAAATCGATACGCAGAACGACTACAAGCCTAAGATATACACGCAAAAGTAAGAGAATATGTTCCAGAGGGCTCGCTGCCTAGTACTGTAGAATGGGCACCAATACTCTGATATGGAGAGGGTAGCCCACTCTCCTTTGTTATCGGTTTACATGACGTGTAACTAGGTTTCTCTTCAAAATACATACTCCGAAACTGTTCTGTACTTTACTTGCCTCCTGAGCCTACCACCATCGCCAAAGCAGCCTTGCCTTATCTTATACAGTGTTGGAGTGATATTTACAATAGATCAAGAGTGAAACAGACGGAATTAAGTGTAAGGTCGAGACCAGCATGCGTGGAGCTGAGGTAACACCTGCGTCCGATGCTTTAGAAACCGGGGCCATCAATGCCTCACTATTTACCTTCGCTTTTCATATAATGTGAAACGATTTTCCCGCTGGTAAGCCATTTTCTTTAGCGTATGCCCGCCAAGTCGTGCAAGCTAACAGGCAGCAGTTAATACACTCGTCTCTGCGCATCCGTATACCCTCAAGCCCTCCTAGCCGTAGAGTCGCGAGTGCGACAATTCGCGCGACTTCGGAGTTCCTTGTATGTTTCCAGTCATAAAAGAATGGATGCCTTGAGCTTTTGGTTGGCAACTTCCAACCTCTTTTAGTAATCCGGAGCGTCACCGACGTGTCTATCTCTTTCTCGCAACGGGCACGCTCACAAAATATTCTGCCGGTGTTTTTCAGCACAATGTCAGTAACCCACCCAGGAAAGACAATGGTAGAGTCCCTCGATGTGGCTACGCGGTAGAAGAAGACGAGCTGCCCTGCATCACCTGGCTCGCCGACCAGAGGTGTCATATTGCCCACCTCAGGTGGTTCGTCTTGGTCTGGATCCTCCCCGTCGAGAGCACCTACTCTGGTTTCGAACTCGAGATTGTCTAAAGAAATATTCGCACCAAATGTTGGATCTCGAACCGAGTCGTACCTCCTCGACTCTCGTTGTATATATCCAGGAATGACGTGGATCCGTCGAAGTATATCCGCTCTCGGTGATATCGAAACGAGCGCCTCCAGGAATATACATATGCCATTGTCGGAGACTGCTGTAGGAATACCATGTGGAGTTTTTGTGAGTATAGGTAGGTCCGAACCTGTGAAAACGGTTGCAACATCGTTCATGATCATAGAGGTGGTGTCTCTATCGAAAGTGTGGCCGTAGGTGTTGTAGAGCCCTAGAATGGATGTCCAGCGCTCGTGGCCCCATTCTGGGAATTGAAGTTGGTCTAAAGACGTGTTATATATTTGAACCAGACCCGTAGGGGTAGGATATAGTTTGTCGCTTTGGTTTCGATCGGTGCAGGCGATGATTGTGACCAAACGGGCCAGAGACCCAGCAAGCGCGCAGGAACAATACAGGCCTCTGCGGCTCTCTTCATCTTCACTCTGACCATCCAGAGTTGGTTTCAGAAAAGGACATTCTAAAGATCGACAAATCTGAGCTAGCGCAGCATATTCATGTTTGATCGTTGCTTTGGCCTCTAGACACGTGCTCCATAGACCACGCTCCATCTCTTGCTCAAGCTGGTTGCCAGACAACTCCGGGAAAATAGCTCCTGCAGATTTCACGAATCCGGGGCCGTAACTTGCATCCGAAAAGTCGACAAAATCGGCTCGGAGCAAGGCGATATTGTTTTCATTCGGAATGGCCTCGCCCTTTGCGAGGGCAAGTCGTATGCGTGCAGCGGCACCCAAAAGACGCCCGAGAAGAGAGGGCCGAGCAACCAAATCATCAAAGGATTTCCCGAATGTGTATGATAAGCAATTTTTCCATGCAACGCGCGAGCGAATTGCCAGCCTTCGACTGTCGGGATTGTAGAGTAGCATCTCTTGCGGGTTGCCGAGAACAAAGGTTGAGCTCTCTAGGACTATTCGAGACCGGACGCGTGTGTCCATAAACTTCACTCGTACTTGGACACTTCCTTGGTCTATAGTCTTCCCAGCTGAGGATATGAAGAGAGGCTGACCGTCAGTGCCATCCACGTGGGTAGCGAGATCGAATATCCAGTACGAGATGGCCGCGATGAACCCGCATTCCGCCCCTCCAGCTACGGTAATGCTGTCTCTGTTTCCTTTCGATATTTCAAACAAAGCGCGGAGTACTTTAGCAGTATCGGCAGGCTCGGAACATTGACCGAGTGGTGAGTCCGGGTCATGGCTCTCTGGTCGCACCATGCGACTTGCGACCTCCGGAAAAGGAGAACTGGCCATGGCACCCCCACAGGCTTTAATGAGGCATTTGAACTGAAAGTGGGACGGCTCGAGGTCTTCGGGGTAACCAAACTCCTTCCAGAGTGCCGTAAGAATGCGAGCGGCGACATCCTCGGAGTGCATTTCTGCTAGACAGGAACATAGAGCGATGCACTTAAGTCCAGAGACTGTTTCTGCCAAGTATCGCACAAAGCTTTTGTGCCCGAAGCCGAAATAGAGCAAGTTGGAGGCGCCTGCGTGGACCCCGAGGCGCTGTACAGCGTCCCATACTCTCTGGCGGCCCTTTTCAGAAAGATTGAAACGAGTCGTCAGCTGCAGCGCGCCTGCGTATGTGAATGCTTGAACGCCGGCGGCCTGGAATCTCGCCAAGACGTCTAGACTCATAGACACTGTCGATTTGGAGAAGGCGACCCAGTCCACCGCGCCTTGTTGGACAAACCCGACATCGGTAGAGGGGCCATCACCGACGCTGCCTTGCCCAGACATTGCGCTTAGCCACGAGGCTGAGGAGCGCGGATGCAAAGGTATGCAGCCCGATGGATTGGTTACCAGTCAAAAAGTAGATAGATAAGTCGGGCGGGGCCAAGTATCTCGCATGCGACCGGTAGAACGATCATCGTGAGTATGGTATGATGCAAGGTAGTCAGACGGTGGGGAAGGGCGATTATGCCAAAGCACAAATCCCTCTTGCAGTTTGGCCCCTCACGCGAAGCCACGAGTGTGTGATGCGGTGTCCGTCAACCAATTAAAAAGAGAAAGGGCTACATGACAGCCTTGGAAGGCAGACTACATCCTCCAGCTTGCAGTCTGGGGCTGAGATACAGGGGCCAGTGCCATTGGCTAAAACTCCAACGCGTTGCCCTTGTCAATCCCTTGGCAATGTTGCATATCGCTATAGAATCTGCAGTTCGTATCATGATTCGTGATAGGACTTCAAATCCACCTCATCATTCACTGACAAGACATGAAGATACGGGGTCATGTCCACGAAGGGAGCCTCAGCACCGTCTGGAACATCGCCATTGACCTCGATATCCTGCCTCGTCCATCCGTTCCCCAGGTAGGCGAATCGGTTACCCGAGCTCGACCAATACTTGTATTCCCAGTCTTCCCACCGAGGCTCTCTCCTCACGAGGCTCGCGTGCAGCCCGCTGCCCGGCCAATTGGCGATTGGCCGCCCGCCGCTGACGCCGCCGTTGAACCACGAACGGCAGTTCTCTGTCAGGACAGTGCGGGGGAAGTAGGCCTCGGCGTAGGCCCGGAAGTCCTCGGTCGCCTGGAGTGAAGGCGCGATGGACCGGATGCCCTGGGTCTGCACCTTTCGCAGGATACGCGCCGCCAGCGAGATCTGCGTTTCCGTGCCGAACGGTAGCGTCCCTGTTGCCGTGGCTGTACCTGGTCCATTGATAAAGAGCAGGTTCGGAAAGCCTGGTGCGGCAACTCCCATATATGTGTTGGGGAATCCTATGCTCCCACCTCGCCGCCAAGCGGCTGCAAGGTCTACTCCGCCGCTAACGAGGGGGAATGGAGGGGCAAACGACTTGTCGGATCCCGTGCAGCAGATGATGGCGTCAACCTCTCTTTCCTTGCCGTCTTTGGTCTTGATGCCGGTCTTGGTGATCCTCTCGATCGGCGTGCTGATGTATTCGACGTTTGGTTCAACCAGGGCCTCGAGATAACCAGGGCCTGGTGTCAGTCTCCGACAACTAGGAGGGAAGTCAGGCGTGATGGCCTCAAGTATGTCAATACGACTGCCCAGCCTCGTCCTCATTAACTCAGCATATTTGGCTTGTGCAGCCTTGTTCTTGTCTCCATTCTTAATAAGCCCTCCGAATCCGGTGAAAGACATATTCTCGAGTTCTTTGCGGTACTTCATATATGCCTCCGGGTCATCGAAAGACTTCGGGAGATCCCGGAGCGCGGCGTCCCCTCCGAAGCTACCGGCAACCCAAGTTGGGCTTCGCGCGTAGTGGTCAATCCGCTTGACTATCTTCTGAAGCTCAGGCACCACTTGCATTCCTGAGGCGCCATTGCCAATGACAGCGACATTCTTACCAGCGGGCTCGAAACTAGGATCCCATCTAGAACTGTGAATCACGGAGCCGCTATAATCTGCGAACCCGGGGTAGTCTGGCAGTGTCGGGTGGCTGAAAATGCCGGTAGCCATGATGACGAAGTCCACCTCGTCAACGGTCATCTCCGTGTCATGGCGGACACTCACAAGCCACTTCCCTTTCTCCTCGCTCCACTGGGCAGACAGGACTTCATGGTTGCATCGTATATACTTGTCGGCGTTATACTTTTTGGCGACTTTCCCCCAGTAAGCCTTAATCTCGTGGCCTCGGGCGTAGTGCTCAGTCCAGTCCAAAGAAGGCGAGAATGTGGACTGGTAGACGTGAGAGGGCACGTCACATCGGACTCCGGGATAGGTGCACTGATGCCAAATGCCCCCCTTAATCTGTATTAGAATGATTGGTTGACGTTGGTGGAAGGCAGAAACACTGTACGATATCTGAGTCCCGCTCATACACCACTAAATCCAGACCCGGGACCTTGGCTGGGAGAAGGATTGCGGCGGTGATACCCGCGATGCCGGCACCAACCACCACGACCCGGATCGTGCGAGTCTCGTCGATAGCATGATCCTCTAGTTCTAGTGGGTGCCAGACGACCGACGCGGTTGGGTCAACCTTGGACGCCGCGGCGGCGATCCGTGGTGTGAGTTGTGGTAAAGCCGCGTCTCCCATGGCTCACAGAGTGATGGCAAAGGCGTATGGCTTGACGCGGGCAGTGCGCCAGTAAACCACCTCAAGAGGGATACTAGAGCTTAATACTTGTGCATCGAGCTGCCCGCGGGGACTGTGGCGAGATGCTAAAATGATCTCGTATCATCCCGAAGGACACCAGGGCAGCCTAAACACGTGTTACTACTTGGATATCCTAGGATGCTCCATACTGTCACGTAACTAGTGCGAGAGGTTTCCAGCTATCTAAAATGAAAACAACCTAGGTCGCTGCTAGGAAAACGGAGTCAACGAGGGGGCAGAAGCGCTTGACCAGGAAAAGCCACTTATGCCCGGCGACATCGGTATACCGATAAACGAAACATGGGTAAGGAGGGGTTGGATGCTGGGATTCTATGGCTATGTGGGTCTAGGATAAGGACTCGAGGACTTGCATATTGCCTATGCCTCTTTCTATGCATGCGGTCGTAGGACTGATAAGAGTCGCGGCTACACCTCCGCTACAGAAACATTGCGGAAAGCCACATATATATCTCTAAACAACCTTCTATCGTAAGTATCACTTCCGAGAAAGTTTAAAACATAGTAAAACTTTTGTGTGTATGCCACTATACTCAACGCCGAGGAGCGGCGGTGACGCAAGCCGGGTCTAGGATGATGCCATCCCTACGGTCCGGCTTGCGCCCATCGTGGCCGGGGGTTAGAAAAAGCTGATAAGGTGCCTGCCCGGATATCAATTGCCGTGAACCTGTGCATGTGGGCCGGGAATAAAACGAAATAAATCTAGAGCCGTTGAAGCAAGCGTCCCGGCGACCTGGATTCATTCGCCAGCCTGTCAACCCTGCTAGGCACCAGACGGTGCAGAATCAAGGATGGTTGGGCGATAACGGCTCCATAAGGTGTCATCGACTAAGACCAAAGATATGTGGATATGCCAGAGCGCCGCGAATAGCTCTGCCAAGGTATGTAGTGCTATAGATATGGCCATGTCGGTTGCGACGCTGGCAGTCCGTCTCATTCGCGGAAGCTTCCAGGTAGCAGGCCGCAACGACTATTACATTCCAGAGCTCGCAGAACGTCTCTAGGAAATATGTCAAAGGTTCAAGAGTCCTCGAAGGGCCCATTCGTGGCAACAGAGGCGGACAAGGCCAGTAATGCGAGCGCCGCAGGAGACGATGGCACCGCGTCTCCAGTTGAGGGAGGCCGAGATATACCCCTCAACAAAGACGAGGACGAAGCTGCTCAGGTGCGAACATCGCCATGGTATTGTGAGAGATGACTATTAACTTACATTGGGTGATTAGTTCTTGCGTAGCCACGACGTGGGCTCGATCGTCGCCAGTGCCACTGAAGAGGATTATTTGGCCATCGTCAAGAAAATCGACCGACGCATCATGCCACTGCTGTTCGGCACGTATGCACTACAGTGCATCGACAAGAGTTGCCTTGGATATGCAAGCGTGTTCACGTTGAGCAAAGACCTCGGCCTCGTCGTGCTGCAGTAGTAAGCATCCCAAAGAGAAGTGGCATCGGGGCTTGTCGCACACCGCAAGTCGTGGAAGCTTTTATTAACCTGGTAGCAGCTCTTGGCTCGCATCTCTATTTTACTTTGGCTACCTCGTGTTCGAGTATCCCACCACGCTTCTCTCACAGAAGTTCCCGATCGGCCGCTTCGTTGGCGTGGCCATTGTCGTGCGTCTCGAGCTATCTGCATCAGTGTCAGCTGCCGGATCTAACATGGAAAACAGGCTTGGGGTGGGATTTTAATCGCCACGGCTGGAGCCAGGAACTTCGCTGGCATGGCGGTCCTCCGTTTCCTGCTCGGCGCCATCGAATCTCTCATCACGCCTACGTTCATTCTTATCGTGCGTCATATCTACCTCGGCCACGGGACTGGTAGGGGATTTCATTGCTGACAACTTTCTCTAGAACGGCATGTACTATACTCGGAAGGAACAAGTTCTTCGAACTGGTGCTTGGGCTGCTGCTAACGGATTCGGATGTGAGTTGGCCCTCGTTTCGCACCTGTAAAACACTACTAACTATGGATCTTGCGCAGCTATGGTGGGCGGTGTCATTGCCTATGGCATGGGCCAGGTGAACCCTGGGGTTCCAAGCTGGAAGGTAAGCTCACCGAGACGAAGATTCACGAAGAATGAAAGACTAATGGTGCCCAAATAGTGGATCTTTATTCTCAACGGCCTTATAACCGTTCTCTGGGGTATGTTTGCTCCCGTACCGCTCAATTGGCTTGTAGTTAACAGCCAAACAGGCACAGTCGTCTACTTTTTCCTTCCTACCTCGCCCATGCGCGCAGGGTTCCTGACCGAGAAGGAACGCGTCCTAGCGATTCATCGCATCCGGACTAACAAGACCGTGAGTCTGAATCTCCCTACTTTGGAGAATATCGTTAACCGGTTCTGTGGGCATCCAGGGCATTCTTAACCGCAAGTTCAAGTGGTACCAAGTCTATGAAGCTCTCAACCCATTCAAAGATCCGCAGGGTTTGCTCCTCTTCCTCACCATTTTCTGCAATGAGGTCTTGAAGTCAGTCTCCATTCTCCCCTATACTTCATTTTCGAAATGTTCTGACCTTTGTAGCGGTGGCTTTGGGGCATTCGGGACTTTGACGATCCAGAGTTTCGGCTTCAACTCGCTCCAGTCGACCTTGATCTACATTCCGCAAGGGTTCATTAACATGTGTTGCATCTTCTTTGGAGGATGGCTCGCGCAGAGACTTCCGAATGCGCGTATCTACGTCTCGATTGGCATGCTTGTCCCGACCTTCATCGGCTTATTGCTGCAGATCGTGCTGCCCCGGAGTAATGTGGCGGGACTGCTAATTGGAGGTAAGCGTCTTTATATCTCTGCATTGGTCACATTGCCAACGTTAATCGGCTGGCGTAGTGTACATGTTTCCACCCTTCGCAACCTCCCTTTTTATCTGCCTATCCCTCCCTGGAGTAAACAGCTCAGGCTATACGAAGCGCATCACGTTGTCGTCCTACGGATTCCTCGGATACGCTTTGGGCAACATTGTTGGCCCTTTCATGGTCAAGACTGGCGAGGTGCCTGCCTATCGGTCTGTTTTTATTGCCGATATAATATGCATTGTTCTCCAGGGCATTTTCCTTGTGCTCTTGCGTATATATTATGTCCGGGAGAACAGGCGCCGCGACAGACTGCTCGCGGAAGGCGAAGTTCAGGACGCCCCGAAGGATGAGTTCGCAGACAAGACAGACCTGGAGACCCCCGGCTTCCGCTATGTGGTGAGTTACTACTCGTTAGAGACAGCGTGCATAGGTTACTAACGTGCTTACCTAGCTGTAACTGGAGAGTGAGTTAGAGAGGTCGGAGGCGGTAGCATCACGTTGCGTATAGCGTAGGAAGTTGGTGTCCTTCGGATTGGTTCAAAATCTTAGATTCGTTTCGCTTATAGAGCATATTTGATACCTATTTCGATACTCGCGAATCCCTACCAACCAATCTAAACTTTGACCAGCCCGTTTAATTGCCCAATACCTTATTTACCCAAATTGTACACAAAGTCGCGGGTCATTGTGCTAGATCGCCGCACATGGTGGATTATCCCCTAAAAGATGGCCACTCCGTTCGGGGGGCTGGCCACGCCCCCAGGTACTCGCAAGGGCATGCTGCTGAAGAAGAAGGACCACCGCTTCCGCTTCGCGCACTGTAGGCTCAGCTCCTCCAGGTCGAATAGTTCTCCGATCGGCATACCCCAGCCAGCAAGCACCCACTCGTGCAGCATATACTGGGGATCTTGGCAAGGCCATGCCTCGAAGCTTGGCTGATCGCCCGCCGCTGCAGCAAACCCTTCATCCCAGAGCCAGCGTAGCGTCGCCTCAGAGGACTCCAGGCCGATGGCCGGAGGGTTCTTCATGTCGGAAAGCTCCTGGCACCGCGCGGCGGGCAGCTTCCTGTACTCGCGGACCCAGCCGGTGTGGACGAAGAGAATGTCTCCTTGCCGGGGCGTCACGCCCTGGCTGGCGGCGATTTCTTTCAGCTCGGCCACGGTAATCGGCGTCGTCTTGAAGGGGTCTACAATGCGTCCCTTCGCCTCGGCCCAGGCCGCATAGTCGAGAAGGATCCCGCGGCCGACAATACCTCCTTTCTTGACCCACGCTACAAGCTGATTAGCGAAGTCGGACCGGAAATAAGCCATCGAATAGCCCATACCTTGAATCCCGTTGATGCTGCTATTTAGAATGCCATCTAGCGTCTGCCCGTTGAACCACATCTTCTCCTTCTGATAAGCGTAGTGGCGAAAGCCATCCCATTGCGAGCTGCACTGCGTGTTGAACACAAGCGTGTCGTCATTGACGCTGCGCGGCGCCTTGTTCTTAATTTTTTGCTCGAAAGGCAGCCGCCCGAAACAGGGGAGGGCCATGCTATTCAAGTCCCAGTCTGTCGAGACTCGCACTCCGTCGACGATCTCCCGCGCGGCCGCGGCAGTAGCCTCTGGGGTGAGTAGGTTGAGCATTCCGCATTCATCGTCGGCGCCGAACAGGCCCCAGGCGTTGCCAGGCGGCCCGTCCTTTCGGAGCGGGAGCTCGTCAAGAGATGGCTTGGTATTAGGCATTGCGTATAGCAGTTGGGATGAGAACAAACTCTCTGGTACCACTCGAATTCCGGTTCTCTATGTTTGTCTCTGTAGGCGAAATGGGTCGAATAGACGCTGATAGCTAGGAGTACCCCGCGCCATAAGCTAGCTACCTGTAAGCTCATAGCCTCGTCTCCCAGCTCCAAAACTCCGTAGGTGCTGGCTGACTCGCATAGCTACTGTGCCGTGTGGCGCCAAGCCCCTTACGAATAATTGGGACCTAGCCTCACTTCTCCGTCGTGGGGTGAGTTACTTGTCCGCATTTCCGGAACCCCACTAGAGCAGGTGGGACGAAGAGCCCCGTGCCCATTAACCTCGGGTGAGTTCCGACAGAAAAGGTACAGCGGCACTCTCTTCCGCCCATCCTCTCCTCGGTACACCTTCTTCTCCGTTGGAGACGCTCCCATCCGCGACGGATCCTTCTCTCAGCGCTCGGCAGATCCTATGGAGCCAGTTTTGTCCCCGAGCGTGTCCACCCCGTCTCGCGGCTCCGATGGTGTGCCATCTCCGTCCACGGAAGCCGAGACGCGGAAACGTCCCTCAGTGAGCGAGGACGGGCTGGAGTCGAGGCGCAAGATCCAGCGGGTCAGCCGCGCCTGCGACGCCTGCAAGGCCCGGAAGGCGAGATGTACCGGCACGAACCCGTGCACGGCCTGTGTCGGTCGCGGTGTCGCATGCGAGTATCTGACGAGATACGGCCGCGGGAGGCCACCGACGCCGACGCCGGCCCCGGGGCTGCTGGCGCCTCCCGGTCCGAGCCCGAGGACCGCCACGGCATTTCCGTCCGGGTCACCGACGGCAGAAAACGGCGGTACGTGGACTCCTATGCCGTACATCTTGCTGTTCTGTTTCGTGCGATTGCATGTGTACCACGTAGCTTTTTGCATTATCGTCTGCTTGTCTCGTCACGTCGCGCCACCGTGCCTTTGTGCGAAGTAATGGTATGGGCACCTACTGACGTGAGTCAGTAACGCCAGCATATTCCACGACGCGCAATGACCACTACGCAGCTCCGGCGATCCCTCAACCCGTGTCACGAGCCTCCCCCGAGGTCGGGATGACGGACGTCCAGGGCCAGTATTGTGACCCGACCTCCGGCCTAGCTTTCCTTCATCGCGCGTGGAATCGACTTTCTAGCCAGAACCTCAGAGATGTCCAGTTAGACGATAGCACCAATGCAGCAGCAGCGCATCAACCACAAGTAGCTGCCGGTGACAAGCCATTCCATGTTGCGCCAGAGAGCACTTACGACATACCGGTGCCAAATGGTGAGGTCGCGGCAGACCTCCTAGCTTTCTATTTCGACGTCTGTATTGCCACCTACCGATTCTTACATCGCCAGACGGTCGAGCAGTGGTTAGAAAGGCTCCTTCTCAACATACAACAAGGCGCTCCCGTGTACCACACAATCGGAGAGACGCGCGCTTCGATCGTCCTTTCCGCTCTAGCCATCGCCATCTACCACCGCGGGCAGTCAAAGCGCGGGACATCTCCGAACGAAGAGGCCGAGGCCACTCGGCGAAGCGATCAGCTCTTCTCTAGCGCGTTGCGAATGACGGACCTCGCCACGGGGTATCCAAACTTTGAGTCGGCGCAAGCAAAGCTGATCCAAGTGCTCTATCTTCTCCACACGTCCCGTATGAACCAGGCGTGGTATGTATTCGGCAATGCACTCCAGATTATCAGCGCGCTAGGCCTCCACCGCCACGATGGTCGTACGAGAACAGTCAAACTGAAGGCTCCCCCGGACTATATCAAGCTACAGTGCCAGAAGCGGACGTTTTGGGTTGCATACATCTTGGATCAATACATTGGGGTTATACTTGGCCGGCCGAGGCACTACCATGACGAGGACATCGACCAAGTCTTTCCAGACTGCGTGGACGATGAGGACATGACGCCGGAAGGACCCAAGCCGGTATCCAAAAATAAGGATTGCTCCTTAGCATCTCTCGTATACCATGCAAGGTAACATTTCTTCTCGCGGCGCGTAGTGCCCCACTAACCCGTATCAGAATCAGCAGGATTGTCAGCACTATCTCTCGCGAGACCTACACCATCCATCAGTTGCCTCGCCAGGCGCTTGCCGCCTCCACCCAGCGGATAACCCAGGAGTTAGCGAACTGGAAGGCCTCGCTGCCGCCCCTGCTCGGGTTAATCAGTCCATCGAGCTTGGTTGCGCCGTTTCGACGACAAGCGACCGCTCTCAGGCTTGCACACTCACACGCCGTCATGCACGCGAACCGCCCGTTTCTGCTGCGAAATATCGGTGCTCGCCATGATCCTCATGTCTGTACAGAGCAGATAGACGCCTGCATCCAGGCTGCTCGCGAGGCATTAGAGATAGTCGACGGGATTGCGAGCGATGGGACCCTGTTCCATGCCTTCTGGTGGACACACTACGTGACCTTTTGCGCCCTCGCCATCGTCTACATATGGGAGATCCAGCAGGTCCTGCCGAGTCCGAATACAGCCCAGGACCGTGATCAAAGGCAGCTCTTCGAGCTGGCAGAGCGATGCCAGACGCATCTAGCCGAAGCGACAGCGACGAACTCGCCGAGCAGGCGGTACAGTATTATTCTGCAGGAGCTGCGGGACGAGGCAAAGCAACGCACAGCCGGCGTCGCGCTCCATGCCCTGTCCACCGGGCCTGTTGGCAACGGGTCTAATGGGGCAGGCTTCGAGCTAGAGTCTGTGTATGCCACGCAGGGAACTGGCCTGCAAGGGAACATGACACCTCATTTTGCAGGCCAAGACATGGCAAACGGTATACAGCACTTCTGGGATAGTTGGCAGGCGACAGACTGGCTCGATATGGACTCTTTGGTAAGTTATCCTTGTATACCAAGTACTATATCGTTCATCCTTAAAGCCTCGGGCCCTTGTTATTTACACCCTTCATGTGGTCTCAAGTTCCCATGATTGCATGCCCAAAACATTAGGCATCAGGATATGTGGTCAGCAGCAGCTAATATTGTTCTACTAGGCATTTGGCCATGCTCCCACCTTCGAATCGCCACCCGGTCAATGGCTTGACGTGACGAGATGAACCAGTCTAATGCTTAATTTCCATGTATCACTTGTTTTTATATATACCCCATTATCCATTACGCATTGCCAGGCGTTAGACGGTGAACTTCTTTAGATTCTCGGGCCCGGCCTCCCTTGCTATTCGCGTCACTTCCTCCTGCCCGAGCTCCTCGAAGATGTCGAAGCCCCAGTGGGCGCAGCCATTGAAGCGCTTATGCCTCTCCAAAGCATTCAGTTTCTCAAACACCTCGCTGGGGATCTCCTTCACCTGCAGGTTGCTCTCGATTCGGGATGGGGTGACGCTCTTGGGGAGCACAACGGTTCCGCGCTGGAGGCCCCACGAGTACAGGAGCTGGCCGGCATCGACGCCCAGCCCCTTCGCCAGGTCCTGGACCACGGGATCATCCACCACCTTGGGCAGGCCGACCTGGTTGTTACCGAGGGGCGAGTATGCTTGAACGAGGATGTTCTTTGAGCTGCAGAACTCCAGCAACTGGGGCTGCTGGAGGTACGGGTGTGCTTCAATCTGGTTCACGGCG
The DNA here is from genome assembly GCA_021432635.1 of Thozetella sp. PMI_491. Taxonomy (NCBI): domain Eukaryota; kingdom Fungi; phylum Ascomycota; class Sordariomycetes; order Chaetosphaeriales; family Chaetosphaeriaceae; genus Thozetella; species Thozetella sp. PMI_491. The sequence goes on from MU270036.1 coordinate 412,795, forward strand.
GGGATGACTGTAGTCTTGGAGAGGAGATCGGCCAGCCGGCGCTCATTGAAATTGCATACACCAATGGCGCGCACCTTTCCGGTGGAGAGGAGAGCCTCCATGGCTTTGTACGTAACTGCGGGATCGATGTCGGCTAGTTCAAAGACACCATCGTCGTCGAGGGGGAACCACTTCTCGCTAGACTTAAAAGCGCTTTCAAGAGTGTTAGCTCTCATTCAATTCCGTTGTGCGTTCTCCCGACCAAGCTAAGCCCGGAACGAGCAGTGCAATTCAGGTGAACAGATAGCAATGAACAATCGATTCGAAAGGAGCGCTTACCAAGGCCAATGCATCAAATACAAGTCGACATAAGTCGTTCCTAGGTCGTTCAGGGTCTTGTCGAGAGCGCTCTCCACGTCCTTGGGGTCATGCTTCGTGTTCCAGAGCTTGCCGGTGATGAAGATGTCTTCGCGCGGGACGCCGCTCGCCTTGATGCCGGCGCCGACCTCCGCCTCGTTCCTGTAGATGGCTGCACCGTCAATATGCTTGTACCCCGCCTTCAGGGCAATCTCCACGGCACGCTCGACTTCGTGGGGCTTCGCCTGCCAGGTCCCGAAGCCGACCGCGGGGATCGTAGCCCCGGTGTTGAGAGTAAAGCTCGTGGGCAGAGGCATCGTTATCAGTGTGTAATCAGCTTGTGGAAGTGATTGAACAAGAAAAATTTGCTGTCCGCGCGACTTGTAAACAAAGTAAAGAAAGAGCAGGTTTTACCTTTTCCACAGCTATGCTTCAAGAGCATCCACTTCAAGTCAGCACCCCGCCATTGGTGCTGTGGTTTTCCGGTCGGATGTCTTCCGATCGCTGTCCGGAAAACCGGATGTCCCCGCGATCGCGCTCCAATGCCCCGAAACATCTGCTTGGAAGGCAAACAAGTGCTCAGGTGCCAGTCGGATAAATTTCTCGAAAATTCGCCGAGCTAGATGGTAGTCACAAAATGTAGTTACGACACTGCCGATCTACAATACACCGTATAATAACTTGATTAGGCGCTGTTGATGACGTTTCCACAGAGCAGCGCGGTGCTTCCGTCCCTTCGTCAAACCTATCTAGCAAAATGGTTCCGCCGACGCTGATTTTGAGCTCGAGCGAGGCGGCTCTTCCCAAAGAGCCACTGGCCACGGTTACGCACGCCGGAATCCCGAACACCTCGGATGCCACGCCGGAGGAGCACATTCAGACAATTGACGGACTGCTGCGGCACAGAGCCCGAACTTGTCCGGACAGTATTATCGTGTCATACCCTTCCGAGGGGATCAAATACGTGGATTACACGGCGAGGCAGCTCGATGTCTTTGCGTATAGGGTCGCGCGGCAGTACCAGAGCGTGCTGCCGTCGCGATCATCCTCGGCCGAGCAGCCGTTAGTGGTGGGGTTGCTGGGGCCGTCCAACTTCGAATACACCATCACGATGCTGGGACTGATCAAGCTCGGACACACGATCTTATTTCTGTCGACAAGGATCTCGGAAGAGGCGATCGACTCCCTGATGCAGACAACAGGAGCGAAATTTCTGATCGCGGACCCACGATATCTTCAGACGGCCGACAAAGTGAAAGAAAGATCTGGGATTCAGGTTCTCCCGATTGCGTCCAAGTCGAGCTTTGAGTTTGAGGTGGACGGGCTAGGAGACACGAGACTAGATTCCGCGCTTGACCCTAGCGTAGAGACGGCAAACACCGTCTACATCATCCACTCGAGTGGTGTGTATCCTTCCGTTTTACCACTATGTTCGAGCTAAGTTCTCACGCATCACAGGTTCCACCGGGCTACCTAAGCCGATCTTTCAGAGACAGAATGCAGCGATCGCCAACTACGCTATTAATATGGAGATGAAGGCATTCATCACATTGCCCCTCTTCCACAACCACGGCATCTGCAACTTCTTCCGCGCGATCTATGCCGTAAAATCGATCCATTTATACAACGCCGACCTGCCGCTTACTTCTGACTACCTGACCCGGATCTTTCAAGAACACGAGTTCGAGATTTTCTATGGTGTCCCATACGCGCTTAAGCTGCTTGCAGAGACCGATGTTGGTATCGAATTGCTACGCAGCCTAAAAGTTGTTATGTACGGCGGCTCGGCGTGTCCCGACGAGCTTGGGGACCTCCTGGTTAGCCGAGGCGTCAATTTGGTCAGCCACTATGGCGCGACCGAGGTCGGGCAGCTCATGACTTCGTTCCGCGGGCCAGGAGATCGGTACTGGAACTACGTCCGCGAGACCGATAAACTCGCACCCTACCTGCGGTGGATACCGCGTGGACCGAACCTGTTCGAGTGCGCCGTGACCGAGGGTTGGCAGTCCAAAGTTGCTACGAATCAGCCCGACGGATCTTACAATACTAAGGACCTATTCGAGCCACATCCAACCATCCCGGGCGCGTGGAAGTACATAGCCCGGCTAGACGACACCATCGTGCTAGTCAACGGCGAAAAGTTCAATCCCGTACAGATGGAGGGCGCGGTGCGGTCCAACCCGCTCGTAGCTGAGACGGTGGTTTTTGGTGCAGGCAGACCGTCATTAGGGCTGTTGGTGGTACCATCCCCATCTACCGAGGGTCTCTCTAACGACGAGATTGTTGACGCGCTCTGGCCAACCGTTGAGGTTGCGAATCGATCTGTCGAGGCCTATGCCAAAGTCTCCAAGGGCATGATCACGCTCCTCCCTCAGGAGTGTCAATACCCGCGGACGGACAAGGGGAGCATCATCCGGCAGGCGTTCTACAAGAACTTTGCAAAGGAGATCGACGCGACATATGATAGAGCAGATTCCGCTTCGGACGATGTCCGGGTCATGGAGGTCGAGGAGCTCAAGACGTTCCTGAGGGCGGCGTTATCACGTGTGCTCGGCAGCGACATTCCGGCCGACGATACGGCCGACTTCTTTTCTTTTGGCGTGGATTCATTGCAGGCCATCCAGATGCGGAGTGAGATCCTCAAGAATGTTGATGTCGCCGGCCACAAGTTGGGCCACAACGTCGTGTTTGATTACCCCTCTGTTCAAAGGCTAACAACATACTTGGCTGCGCTCAGGGACGGAGGGGAAGGACAGCAGGTTTCGGTGGAAACCGAGATGCAGAACTTGATTGACCGGCATTCGCGAACCTTGGCTTGGGGGCCGCAGCGAAAAATGAGAACATCCGTGGTAAGTTGGGCATCCTTTTCTCCAGGAACCGCCTCCTGCTAATAATCACGCAGGCTGTCACTGGGGCCACCGGCTCGCTTGGGGCACATGTAGTGGCTCAACTCGCGTCGGACCCGACCATTAGCAGGATATACTGCCTTGTGCGGGCAAAGGACACCGAATCGGCTTTCCGACGTGTGCAAGACTCTCTCGAGCAACGCAAACTTTATAGTACACTGCCACTGGCGCACCTTGCCAAAATATCGGCTCTGTCCTTCCAACAAGCGCAACCCCAGCTTGGCTTAGACAACACTACCTACCAAACCATTGCGCAGGACCTGCGCGCAGTGATCCATTGCGCGTGGGCCGTCAATTTCAATATGGCCCTCTCCTCTTTCGAAGAGTGCATTACTGGTGTAACTCGCCTAGTCCAGCTCTGCCGCTTTGCCCCAGACGCCACAGCCACGCTTGCGTTCTGCAGCTCTGTCAGCACCGTGGCGCGCTACATCCCACCCGCATCGGATCCCTCGGCCCCGGTCCCAGAGCGGCTGCCAGAGCTCTCTTGGGCCCAGGGGATGGGCTACGCCCAGTCCAAGAACGTTGCCGAGCACTTGGTACTGCAGGCCGGTATGTGGGGGGCGGTGCCTACGCGGGTCCTGCGCATCGGCCAGATCGTAGGCGACACGCAGCACGGGGTCTGGAACGTGACGGAGGCGATCCCTTTAATGATGCAGACGGCACAGACAGTCGGGGCCTTACCGACCCTGCCGGAGGAGATGGCTTGGCTCCCGGTAGACACGGTCGCGCGCGCCGTCGTCGACATCACTTTCGCCGACGCTGACGGCGACACGGCAGTCGTCGCCAACGTGGTCAACCCCCAGACTTTCAACTGGACCCGAGACCTGCTCCCGGCGCTTCGGGCAGCCGGGCTCCGGTTCGACGAGGTGGCGCCAAAGGAGTGGATCCGCCGGCTCCGTGATTCGGACCAGGACCCGACCAGAAACCCACCGATCAAGCTTGTAGATTTCTTTGCGTCCAAGTACGATCGTGAGGATGAAGGATTTGGGACTACCAAAAGCTACGCGACCTCGGTTTCAACCCACCTGTCTGCGGCACTGGGGCACGCACCCACGCTGGACCAGGATCTAGTCAACAAGTTCGTCCAATACTTTGTGCGCGATGGCTGGGCGGCTGGTCCGTGAGACAACCCATTCCATCGCCTGTGTTACACGAGGTGCAGACGCGGACTATCGATATCTAAACGCCATGTCTAGACTTCGTACAGTCGTAAATAATTGTTCCTTCTCAAGCCGGGTCTCCCGTGTAGTGCGGCTGAGGGGACAAAAGGGCATTGCAATGTTTCCCCGCGCTTATCGCTTTTGGACAGTCGCCAGGCTGTCCTCCCATTTCTACCCCACGTCGAAAGTAGTATAAATACCTATACCTGCTGGGCTTGGCAAGGGCATGGGAATACTGGGGGATCAGCTGCGGGAGACCACTGGATCCTACCTACCAAACCTCTTATATATAGTCGTTAGCCATTGAATAAGATCGATAGTCTTTTCGTGGTCTTCTCGTGGTCTTTTCGTGGTCCATTCTAGAAAGAAACACCGAAGAAACTTTCATCATGGCTCCCTTTGGCACTCTGTATACGCTGAAAGGCCGTATCCACCCCCGGACGCGAAAGGTGACGGCATCCCTCCCGGGCTGACATGCATCTGAATGGCTGGCTGACAGACCTTCTTCCCCAGATCTTCGCGGTCGCCAGGATCAACGGCCTGGAGCTGACGCTCCCGATGTTCATCCCCTTCAAGTCCAACAAGACACCCGGGTACCTCGCCAAGTTCCCGACCGGCAAGTTCCCCGCGCTGGAGACGGCGACGGGCTTCTGCGTCAGCGAGTCCAACGCGGTCGCCTACTACGTCGCCGAGGCCGGGCCGAACAAGGACCAGCTCCTGGGCGCGACGCCCGAGGAGCGCGCACTCGTGCAGTTCTGGATCTTTTACTCGGAGCTTCAGCTCGAGCCGGCGCTGTGGAAGGTGGCCGTGTGGCGCCGCGGCATGGTGCCGTTCGACGCCAGGAGCGAGACCGAGGGCGCGGCAGCGCTGCCGAAGCTGCTGGATCACGTCGAGGCCAGCCTCCGGGGCAAGAAATGGCTCGTCAGCGACGCGACCGGGCCGAGCCTCGCCGACCTGACCATCTCGGCCGTCATTTTCTTCGGCTACCTGACTTTCATCGACGCTGAGATGCGGGCTCAGTACCCGGAGACTTTGCGTTGGGTTGGACAGGTCATGGCCATGCCGGAGCTGAAAGGGCTCTACGATGACGAGTTTATAGAGAAGAGGCTGGACCCTCCGGTGTAGAGCTAGGGCTCTTGACTGTGTTGGAGGGGAGGCGAACGAATGCTAGATATCTAGCCAGGCACGTGAGGCGGTGGGTGGGTACCGGGAGTAAGTGAGTGGATCAGAGGGGCTAAATACTCGCTTCGCAACGAAAAGGGACCAGCTCGCTTTATTATATCATCCACGCTATCCATCCCCTGTATGCTGTTATGCTTTGTGCATGAGCTGGCCAAAATCAGCTCGGACTCGTAGCGCCACGCGACTCGCGGAGCAAGCAAAATAATCGCGTCGGCTGCTGATGTGATCATCTAGTTATGCCGCGCGAGATGCCATGACTCGCACTTTCCCAGACGCCACTATACAGCGATTCGCCGGTCCCCCTAGCTGCTGATGCCTGCTGAGCTTGAGCTGAACGAGGCCCAAATCGAAATCACTGGGCTTGAGCTCCCGGGGCTTACTAAAGCAACGTGAAGCTGAGGTGAAGACTCTATGGTTGGGGCGGCCGCCCAGCGTAGCGTGCGACGCCCAAAGCGGCCACGGCTGACGAACTCTAGGCGAGCCTCGAATCGCATCTGGGGGAATCCTTGCGGTGCAACCCAACTTGCCTGCTGGGTAGGGGATAGCTTAGGATTCTGGGGGAGCTCGCTGGACATCCCGTACGCCAAGACAGTTCCCCGGCCGTTGTGTGCCGCCAGGTACAGACAGCGCCGGTCGGTTAAGGGAACGGTGCGTGCAGCGCGGAGTGGCGCGCTGCTCCGCCACCCGCACAATTTGCCCAACAATTTTGTTTCGTTTCGTTTGCCCACTGCCTAAGCTAGAGCTACTCTCCCGCGCGCCTAGGCCGACACTGGCTCAGAAGTAGAGCGAATCCGGCAGTCACAGATCAGCGCGGCGCCCGGCCGGGGGCGCCAGTGCACGTTGCGGCCGGTTGGCCATTTGATGCGTGGCTGAGGGCGCCGGCAGGTTCGCATCCGGTCGTGCGCGCGATGGATGGATAGGCCAGGGCGAGGAACGCGCTGTCGCAACACGCGCCAGCCGCGAGGGGAGACCCCATAGGAGGGGCGGAGGACAGGCAATACGACGGCATGCCAACGAGCCGCGCGGAACCAACCACGCGGGTCCCAACGCTGGCGATGCTGGAGATGCTGGAGCCAGCAGCGCGAAATAGCTCGTGGGCAGGCTTGTCCCTTGCTCGAGTTTGGCCGGCAGCGCGGGCCAAGGGCAAAAGAGCAAACATAAAAAAAAAAAAAAAGAAAAAGCTGCCGGGTCAGCGTCGGCTGGCCTATCAGCACTAACGCGGCCAAACCCAGCCACATTTGTCCCCGGTCGGAACGTGCTGCTTCCTAGCGTTGGGTAACCTTATGTGCATTTTTGCGCTGTATTTAGCCCGCCCCAGCCAAGCGAGCCAATGGGAGGGCGGCTCGGCAGCCTTAATTCTCTTAAGCTCAGCTCCGCCCCCTTCCCCAAGCTCCCCTCGCACACCCAAGTCCCCAAAAGTCGCCAAATTTAGAGTTGGGTCGCTGATGGATCGCCGGCCAGCGTGCCTTCCGAAAATGGCTTTTTGCCTGTGTTCTGCACGTAGCTGCACCCGATGGCCCCGGACCTGCCCTTGGGCTAATCTCCCGCTGCGGCCGCGGATGCACGAAGAACCGACGAACCGGGGAGCCAGACTAACACTACGAGCGTGGCGGCCAGGCAAACAACGCACTGCTGGGACCTGACAAGAGATGACGGGCGGCCGAGAGTGGAAGATTGCTGTACATAAGACGGCCGCCTCGCGGCCTAACCGGGCCATCAGCTCTCCCGTCGGTATCACACATATAATAATACAAAGACCCCCTTTCCATCGTCCCTTCTCTCTCACCTCGACCTGACGATCTTCCCAACCACCTTCGAGAAGATTCCTCATCTTGTGTCCGCATACAGACACTTGCACGCCATCCCCACCTTCGACAACCTAATATAGAAGCACCATGCAGCTCACCACGATAGCAACATTCGCTGCTCTCGCCGGGCTTTCGGCGGCCGGTGCCTCCCGCAAGGTTGCCCGGACCTTCGGCGTGCCCACCGACGGCGGCTTCCCCTCGCCCAACCAGGCCCAGCTCGCCGTGATCAACAGCCAGGCCGACGGCACACTCTCCAACGGGGCGCCCCCGGCTAAGCTCGCCGACAGCAGTCTCACGGGCTTCCAGGTGGTGGCCATGCAGGAGACGTTCGAGGTGGCCTTCTTCGCCTCGCTCATCCAGAATATCACCACCAACGTCCCCGGCTACGAGATCAACGACCAGGGCAAGAAGGACGAGCTGGTCGACATCCTCGAGGCTGTCCTCGCTGTACGTGCTTACCACCTACCCTCACCTATGCTCCACTCGCATGAACGCGCCTACTGACCCCCCTCACAGCAAGAGCAACTGCACGCCATCAACGCCATCAACATCCTCAAGAAGTTCAACAAGCTGGTGCCGCAGCCTTGCCAGTACACCTTCCCCGTGACCAACGTGCACGACGCCATCCAGCTGGCCGAGACCTTCACCTCGGTCGTGCTCGGCACCCTCCAGGACTTTGCTCAGATCCTGGCCAAGAACGGCGACGACGGCGCCGTCCGCTCGCTCACCAGCTCGCTCGGCCAGGAGGGCGAGCAGAACGGCTTCTACCGCATCCTGCTGGCGCGCAAGCCCTCTGAGAAGCCCTTCCTCACCACCTCGACCCTGCAGTTCGCCTTCTCCGTCCTGCAGGACTTCATCGTCGACGGCAGCTGCCCCTTCAACGTCGCCGACATCCCCGTCAAGGTCTTCCCCGCCCTCAACATCCTGACTGGCAAGGGCGGCCAGGACGTCGACGCCCGCGACCAGTACCTGACCTACAGCGCCGACCTCGCCGACGTTGCCGAGGCGGCCAAGTACGTCGGTGGCAACGGCGCCGGCCTGTTCGTCACCATCTTCAGCGGCCAGCGCGTGCCCCGCAGCGAGCCCATCCAGAATGCCAAGTGGAACGGCAAGCAGGTCACCTTCGAGGCCTTCTTCCCCTACACCGAAGAGGTGCTCGATGCCCTGAGCATTCACACCCTGACCATCGGCAGCAACTTCACCAGCCCGGCCGCCGTTGTCAACGCGACCATCGCGGCTCCTGGTCTTGCCCAGGTCTATGACCACGTCAAGGCCTGGGACGGTGTCATGTAAGCTGTGTGTGCATAGGGATTTCCACGGGGGTTTTGACACATTTGGGAATATTGGTCTAAGACAAAATGTGTTAATGATAATCTTGCATTGCGTCGGCGTTTACGGCGGGGGGCTGGGGGGGGGCTCCATTATTGCATTGGATCATCGGGAGATTGATAGGTTAGATCATAGGCGATCGCACAATATCCAAATCAATATGCTTCCGTTCAAGACTTCGTTTTTTTCACGATGCAGCTTTCGACGTGACACCGCAGTGACCTGTCGCCTACTCTTTCCGTGGGGCGTCGGGCTCGGAAGTTGGCGCACGGGGGGCGGCGCTGACAACCCCTCAGTGAGACCCCCAGAGTGCGACATGGGCGAGAACGCAGCATCTAGATTTGCCTATATTCCCAGGGTGCGGTTTGTCCCTTGACACTGAGACAGCAGCGCACTGATCTCTGTCGTGTTCGAAAAGAAGCGAAAGGGTGCATCTTCGGACGACAGCCAACCCTCGACGAGACGGGCAGCCAGCGGGAGCTCGCACATCCGAGGCCGAACAATACGGCGGACTGCAGGTTTTCATTTTTGCCAATTCATGAGGAATGTGGCGCCGCAATAAAAAAAAAACAAGGCTCCAGCAATCTCACTCTCACCGCATCCTCCTCCACGTCCCACGCAGCAGCTGCAGTCAGTCTTGGCCGCTCATCGCTACCCACGTTGGCTAGACACGCACGGCGCCCCGCTCTTGGCCCCGACGCCATGGTCACGCCTCGCCCGTTGGCCCGAGCTTGCCCTTTGTCTTAAGACGGGGGGGCGTTGGACAACTGACTAGGCACTGGAATGCAGATGGCAGGATGAGGGCACAGGGCTCGGTCGGGGAGGCCAGGGGCACGAAGCGAAGACGCCCACACGCAGGTTGTGGTGGCACAGCAGGCAGACCGTCCCATGGATGCTGTGCCTTCGCACGAGGTGCTCAGGCCAGATGCTTTATCGCACGAATAGGCAGGTCGGGCGGCATTCGGAGACGAGCCGGCCGGGCTGTCATCCGCCAAACCCTCGAGGTCGCACCGTTCAGGACCTCAGGCTACGTAACGGGTGCTAGTGGTTGCTAGCTGCCGTCCCTTGCGACGATCCCCCGCGGATGCGCGGATGCGAGCGCACAATTCCACACCTTCCATTGGCAGGCCTTATAGAATGAGGGGCGTCACTTTACTTCTTCCCATGGGTCGATGAGACGGGAAGGGAGAGATGATGGGGGGGAGAGGGTGATCGGCATACGTGTACAGGGGAGGGAGAGAAAAAAAAAATATGACGAGCGGATGCGCACAAGGTGAGAATGTCTCGTGCTAATAGTTGACGTAGTTGGTGTTAGACAGCAGCCGGCGAACCCCACGATCATTGGCAGCCCGTGGCCTCATGTAAGCACTTTCGATCCCCCCCGGGAGTAGGATCGGCTCCCGTGCAGACTCACTGGCTGGAAAAGTCCCTCGCTCTTGGGGCCTGCCCTGCCCACAAAGCTCGAGATGGGCTCCGGATCGGGCAGTGCCCACCCTCCCGGACCCTACTGTCTCAGCCCACCGCGACGCTGCCAACCTGCATGTCTCGCCAACTGCCGCCACTTTTCGGGGCACTCAGCCGCAGCGCAGCCAACCATCACGCACGCGCGAGCGCCACAGTGAGTAAGGGAGGGCCCGTTTGGGGGCGTTCCTATCCGTTGGGGCTTGCCCGCCGCTGGTTCTAGGCGGTGGGAGGGGAGGGGGGAGGGGGGAGCAGGCGGCGAAGAGCGCCCCTCCTCTCCCAGAGGCGAGGCAAGGGGCAGGGCATGCGGTTCCCCGCGCGCAGCGAACTTACCTGGTCTTACTGCTGCTGCTGCGTCGTTGGGCCCTTTGGGGGGCCTAAGCCCGATCTCATCCGTCGTCGGGGCTTCTTCTTGTTCTTTTTCTTTGTCCCACCGATCCTCTCGTTCGCCTCGTGCTCTTGTCGTTGGCTTCCGGTCTTGAACGTCGATTCCCCATTTGCGATCCTAAGCTTACAACAGGGAACGTTCTGCGATGCGACTCGATACGTCCGCTTAGAGCTTCCGAGATCCACACATCCCAGCTACGCGCTGTACGGCGGGACGACCCCCCAGCAAGTCCCACAAGAAAGCATACCTGAGCTGCCCTTGCCGTGCCTATCCTGACCCTTGGGTCGGGACCTGACGCTGACCTCTCAACACGGGGCGGCCGCCGTTCTTACGACCCCGGCCATGGCGTCCGGCTCGCTACTCGCCGGCATCGAAGCCATCCTGGCCGGCATCCAGCCGACATCCGATACCATTACCAGGTTCATCCGCTCGGTGCGGGCGTCGCACGCCGACCTCGCCACCGTGACCCGCGAGCTGTCCGAGCTCCGCCTGGTCCTTGACCTGCTCGCCAATGATGTGACCGACGTGCCAGCGCCCCTCCGGGGGCGTGTGCTCGACATCCTGGAGGCCTGCGCCAACATCTTAGCCTGCCTTGGATCGCTACTGTCCAAGTACAGCGATGGCATGCAGTGGGCGGCTGGCGGTAGGAGCGAGGTTGTGCCGCTGAGGACGAGCCTCGAGACCTATCGTGGGTGCCTGGCGCTGGTGCTCGAGGTCGTGAATCTGTAAGTGGTCCGGGGCGCCTGTGCACACGTTCCGTCTTCCTGATCTAGCGCTGACTGGGCTCTCGCCCCTACAACAGAGAGGCTGCCAAAGACAATCCCGCAGAGGCCCAGGGCATTCGAGACCAGACGCTGGCCGAGATTGCCAGCATACGAGGGCATGTGCCCCATGTGACAGAAGAAGACAATGCCTTGCATGTGTACCTTGACAATATAACTGCCTATACGGAGGAGCCGCACAGCGAAATGGCCACCAGCCCCCAGGCTCTCTCGCGGTCGAACCCTTCGAGCCCGGCTGCCGCCTTGCAGACTCTCTCGCCGCCGTCGAGTCTCCCTATTACCGACCGGCCGCGGTCAAGTCCGTCAAGCCCAATGGCATTGGCGCAGATCCAGCAGTCTCCCAAGGCTGTGCTTCCGTCGTCGCCGCCTCAGCTCCTGCCCGCGCCGAGGGCCGATGCAAAGGCTCCGCAGCTCCGCCATACTGATACGAAGCCGTGAGTCTCACCACCCCTGAGATTTATACACCGGGTGAGACATATTTCTAACAGCTGGCAGCCTCCCCTTCCGGCTCTCGCCACCGAGTCGGAGACAGACGGAGCCGATGCCCCCCAATCTTCCACCGCCATCAAGGTCTCCAGCAATGCCCGTGCGGAGAGAGACGGGGCCAGCTCCTCCTGCCCTGCCTATCGAGCAGGCTCAGCAACCCCCGCCAGAGGTCATCAGCGCACCGGCGAAAGACAGAGAATTACTGCGCAGGTCCCTCCCTGCGAAACCTACTCCCCGCGTATCTCTGCCCGCCCCGCCGCCTCTACCCTTCGAAGGCGTCGGGCCGTGGTACCCACGGGAAGACCTCGCAGTGCCGTTCTATCAGCACAACAATAATCCCACGCTCCCCTTTCCCCCTCTCCCTCCTCTTCCTCCTCTCCCCCCACCACCCAACCGCGCCTCCTTGGGCATAGAAAACAGGAAACGATACAGCAGCGCGTCTCAGATTTCGCAAGTTTCTGCTCAACTGCCGCCGCCTAAACCCCGACCGGCTCTAGCAATCCCCCTACCCCCCGTCGCGCCGCATGCAGAGGCCCATGAGGTCAACGTGGAGCAGTATGGGAACCAGCGCTTCATCCCGGCTCCTGTGGTGTTCGAGAACCGGGTTCCCTCGGCGTCGTCCAACTATGGCCAGTCCACGCCCTCGACCCGTGATGGATCTTTCCAGCATGCCCATCGGGTTTCGGACGCGTCAGTCCCCGCGACGCCAATGAGCGCCTATTCGTCCAAGACGGGGTCGTCTAACGAGCATAGTCATGGCTTCGGGTCTCCCTCCCCTGGGGCCCAAACTTTTGCCTCGCCCCCCACGACCTACACGCAGAAATCGCCAGACGCCTCGAGCCCAGCTCCTCAGCCGAATCATTTCTCTAGGGCGTCCGCTCCTGAGGTGATCAGGCGACCCTCGATAGACTCCTTTCAGCTCTCGCCCGACCCCCTCGGCTTACACCACGGGCGGAGCTCCTTCCCCGGCGCCAGCCCGCTGCCACGCCCTTCCTACTCGCCGGCTCCGTCCTCTGTATACTCCTCCCCGTCCATCCCGCTCGCACAGGAGATCAACCCGGCTTTCCCGACAATGATCCCACCAGCCTTCTTCTCCGGCCATGTGCAGAACGGGCAGCTGGTGCTTACGCCACAGGACACAGGCACGAGCAGCACCGTGCAACCCAGCAAGACCCGTCTTGACATCATCCCGACGCGGTACTTCCTCGACAAGGAGAAGGGCCAGAATGTCTTCTTACTCGACGTGTCCCCGTCATGCTCTGTTGTGGCGAGCAAGCACGGCAACAACATGCTCAAGATCTGGTCGCTTGTTTTAGGCTCCCTGCAGACCAATATCAAGTTCACGTCGTACGTCAACGCGCAGGTGCGGTCGCGCGAGTACTTCATTCGCAGTCACGCCATTCTCTCCGAGTCGGCCACGCTGGTCGGCATCACCACCAGTTTTGGGCACTCCATCGAAGTGTGGAACTGGACCAAGAAGAAGAAGCTCCAGGTCATCGACGACGCCCACCGCTGGGCCAGCGTGCGCGCCGACGTATATCGCAGCAGCTGGGCTCCCATCGCTGTGTACCGAGGCCCCTCTACCGAGAAGATTGACCTGCTACGTGTGTCGCCCGACACTAGCAGCGGGAGTCTGTTCAAGTCAAAGATCTTCATTGAGTCGCGGCCGATCGAGCTACGCAAGGCCGGTCTACCTTTCATCCCACGGTTCCCGGAGCTAGCCTACAGCTCCACATCCCCGCTACTTGTCGCTGCGGCCGGACCAAGGCCTGGTGACCCGCCGCGGGCGAAGGCAGTCCTCCTGGCAGCGTGGCAGCTGGCAGTGCTGCATGGGGAGGCTCATCAGCTCTACCGGTACGTCGTACCGGAACATCCAGAGATCCAAAATGCCTTGCCGGTGTCTCTGGCAGTCCACGGGACGATCTGTGTGTCGATCTGGATCCCGGCGAACCATCGAGACGTGGCGTCAGGAACCAACTATAGGCACGTCGCCGTCTCGGTCACGTCACGCTATGTGCTGTGCTGGGACCTTTCGACCAACACGACTCGTATCATCGCCATACCTAACGTTCTCTCGTGCGTATCGCCGGACTGCCGCCTAGTGGCGTACTGCGACACCAGCGTCCCGACGCTGGCGGTCATCGACATCGCGACGGGAGACGAGGTGTGCCGATGGCCCGACCTGAACCCCGTCGCCGGCTACGGCCAACTGGATGATCTATCCAGGGTGACTGAGTTTGCGTTCTCGAGTGACGGGAGGCTGCTGGTCATGGGAGACGAGAAGGGCGGAGTTGGATCGTATGAGCTGAGGGACAGTAGGAAATATGACTCGCTATACGCGGCCACGCCTTTGTCCCAGTGGAGCGAGCTTCAGTAGAGATGATAAGGGGGAGGTGGGGAGATAATACAGGTTTCACAAGGCCCGGGGGCCGGAAAACGGATAGTTTAGGTGTTCTACTCGGGTGACGATACCTCCAGTGCAAAGTTCGGCCCGCGATTGCGGTAGATTAATGAGCAATATATTGCAGTAGCATGCTAACAGAAAGCCTTCGTGAACCGGCCCTTACGCCGCATCCTCTGTTTTCGCCGCCAGCTCGGCACGGGCCAACCCACCGGCCTCGGCACGGACAGCTCCAATCTCTGGCGGCACCGTCTCCTCGATGACGTAGTTCTTGAACTCTCGCGCAGGGACCTTGCGGTCGAACAAGATATCCAGTTCCTCGTAAGTGCGCCCCATAGTCTCCGGGACGCGGAAGTGGGCCCACACGAAGCATAGGCCGGCCAAACCGCCGAAGAAGAAGCCTAGCTTGCCCTGCATGTTGGCCTGGTCGGGGTTGATCATGTACGGGATGGCGACCGTCATGACGATGCCTAGGATGCCCTGGGCGGCCGTGGCAACGGCGATGCTCTTGGATCGCACACGCGTGGCGCTCGCCTCGGAGATGATGACGAAGCACACCGGGCCGATTGACAGGTCATAGCAGAAGTTCCATATGAGCATCAGGGACGACTCAGCCCACTGCACGCCATTGGGTCGGTCCGGGATGCAGTCGAGGATGCCGATGATGATCTGGAGCACGACCAGGCCAAATAGTCCTGTGTTGTAGATGGTGCGCCGGCCGTATCGGACGAGGAGGAACCAAGATAGGACGGTGCCCAGGAAGCCGACAGCTGTCGCCGGTTAGCAAATCCGACGTACCGTGCCGGGGGACAATATCCGCGCAGCCACTCACCCAAGAAACCGATGCCCATGTTGAAAGCATCATCGTCGGCGAGGCCGGCCTGCTGGAAGAAGTAGGTGCCGTAGTTGATGAGGTAGATTCCGCTAAGCACCTGTGTGCAGTAGACGCCGATCGATATCTCAGTGCGGCGCCAGTTCACGCCCTTGAAGCAGTCCATGTACGTGCTATTTACTTCCAGCTCCTGCTCCAGGCGGTCCGTCTCGACAATGACGGCCAGGGTCGCGTGCACGTTGACCTTCTCCGAGGCCAGCTTGCGGAGGACGTGCTCTGCTTCGTCCAGGCGATTCTTGCGGACCAGCCACCACGGACTCTCGGGTACGAAGAACATGCCCGGGATGATGATAGCGCACCAGAACCACTGCAGGGCGAAAGGGATCGAGTAGGCCCAGTGGTCGTCAAGTTTCATGGTCTGCGACGCGACAACGTTCCCGAGAAGCTGGCCGATAACGAAGCAGAGGTTGACGTAGCTCGTCAGGTGGCCGCGGATCGCCATGGGGCATACCTCGGACGAGTAGGCTGGCGCGATGACGGCGTAGCAGCCGAGCACGAGCCCGCCGATCAGCTCGCCCACCAACAGCACCTCGAGCGACCGGGCAAAGAACTGGATGAAAATGAGACCGGCTGTCATGACGACGCACGCGCCGAACGTCTTCTTGCGGCCCCACCAGTCCATGGGGTAACCTGCGAGCAGCGCCCCAACCACCTGGCCGACGGGGTTGCCCATCGACAGGCCCGTCTGCCAGGGTGCGCTTATGATCATCTGAGGGAACTCGGGCGTTAGCTATTTGGCCGCGGCACGCGTGAGGGGCCGAAAGAGGGGGGGCAGGGGTGCCGAGTCTTGGCGTGTGAGTGCTTACCTCGCCGTTGAAGTTGTAGCCAAAGTCCTGCTTGAACTTGTCCATGGCGAACAAGTTGCCCAGCAGCTGGGGATCAAAGGCCAGCATGATGACGCCGAGCGACACGAAGGCGGACCAACCGATGGCGGCCGGGTACAGCTTCACGGCCTCCCAGAACGACATGGTGTGCTCGGCCAGGATGGCCTCGGCGAGGTCATCGTCCTGCGCTGGAGGCGCCTTGAGCTCCCCGGCTGCTTCGACCGTCCCCATGGCGGCAGGCGTTCGATGGGCGCTACTGAATGGAGGTGCGAGGAGGGTCCTGGTGCGTGAGGGTCCGAAGAGGTCGGTGTTGCGAGGCAGCGAGGAGGTTCGCGTACCAACTGGACGGGCCTGCAGAGCACGCAGGAGAGGGCATCCCCTGCCGTTTTATCTTGCACCATGGTGCTGGGTGCCCGGCAGCTCGTCTTTTTCTCCTACCTCCTAATGACTGGCCAACATCCTGGACGGCCGGGGAGACAAGGTGGTATAGGCCGTCTCGGCGGCACTTGGGTTAAGCGACAGGTTGTTATCAGCCCTGAGGGAGTTTCTGGGATGTTGGGTGCTGGAAGCGAATGCCCAGGCGGCTCTCGATTCGTCGGCCATGCTGAAGCTTCCCGATGCAGCAAGGGAGGAGGTGGGGAACCGGCAGGCTGGACGGGCATTCAGGCTGTCATGGGGCCCGAGCACCGAAGCAGACCTGCGCTCAATCAGGCAGCCCCGGCACCCGTCTTTTATCTCGTAGATTGAGCAGATATTGTTCCCCCCCGAGGTTTCGGGGCCGTTATTCGAGGGTCCTTTGGAAACCACCCCATGGTCCCCATCCCCTCCCGTCCCAGCGCGGCGGCATGGTGCCAAACGGCGCAGGTGCCCGCTGCGTCGGCCGCTGCTTTGCCCGCGTCGGCTTGGGTTTGCAGATGCTTGATCGACACCACCTGCCAGGTCGACCAGCTGCAAGAGGAAAGTGCCAACGAGCAATGGTGGATTTGCCGAGCCCACCAACCTCGACAAACGAGCCTTCAGGATGTTCCGAGTCAGGCGAATCGAATGGCGGGACGAGGTGAACGCCAAGCGAAGTTTCTGCGGGGAAGATGGTGAGTAGCGAAACGTTGCATCCCTGGCGCTGCTGGGAAACAAAAAAACGAGTGCCTGAGGTATGGACGGACAGCAAGGCGATGGATGGAATGAATGGGCGAAACAAAATGCAGCACAGGGAAGGTGCCGCCCGTGCGTTGGCAGGTCTCGGCTCTGATCCGTCAATCTATCAATCCAGTCCAGCCCACGCCAAGCTCGGGAGCCAAGACGGCGCCGGTGCCAGTTGCCCAGACACGCCAGGCCCGGCCACCGGCCGCCAAAGGCCAAACCAGACCAATACCACCCAGATGCTAGCTCCCGCAATGACGTTCTGGCAGGACCCTGCCCGTAGTACGCACACGCTAGCGGCTGCCGTGGCAGTCCATAGTACCGAGAATAGGTAGATCCTGATCGACGGAGTATATCCCTCCCTCCCAAGCCAACCTAAGAAAAAACTCCCAATGTGAGCCAGACACGCCGAAACGGCTGTGAATGACCGCAAACGGCAAGCAGCCGCGACCTCGCCGCAAGCCTATCTCCATGGCGCCGCTCGCATCCCCCCGGTGCTGGCCCTTATCAGTTAGCGCAGGGTTCGTATTCATTCATTTCGCCATATTTCGCCCGTGTACGCGAATCGATGCAGGCGCCACCTAGTCGGGACCACGCAAGTGTCCCACCTGCACCATGCGCCGGCCGCCTACAGCTTAGTTCCCGCACTTCTGTCTCAGTCAGGGGAAGGACGATAGGGGAAAAAAAAAAGGCGATGGGTCATCCACACACACCGAGTCGTCCCCGGCGGCTCTCTCGCCCTCGGGAATCTTCCTCGTCAAAGGCACCGCCAAGCTGAGCGCGCTGCCGACCACCCGAGCCCATTGCATCGAATCGCGGGCCAATTGCCGTGCCCATACAGCTTCCCCGCCGTCGGGCGACTCGCAGGCGCCATGGCGATGCTCGTAATGAACCCGCGCCTGCTCAGGGCGGCTATCCCGGCCACGCTGGCCTTCATCCTCTTCCTCGCCTTCTACACCCTCTCGGGCACCCCCCGCGCCGAGTCCATCCTCAAGGCGATACCGATCATCCCCGAACTAGACTGGACACCGAAACGGCCGGCGACGACCCACGCGCCCCCAAAATACAAGCCCGCCCCGGAATACACCCCGGCCCCAATCGCCGACCCGTACCCCCTCTTGGCGTCGTCGGCCTCCATCCCCCGCATCCCCGAGTACAACGTGCCACGGCGAAACCTGCACAAGGAGTATGGCCTCGACCGGCCGGCCCCGCTGTACATCGGCTTCACCCGCCAGTGGCCGATACTCCTCCAGGCCGTTGTATCGTACATCACAGCCGGATGGCCGGCCGAGGAGATCTATGTGATCGAGAACACCGGCGTACATAACGCGAACAGGGAAGGAAGGCTCACGCTGCAAAATGCCTTCTACCTCAACCACACAACGCTCCGACGCCTGGGCGTCAATGTCATACGGACCCCGACGCTTCTAAGCTTCTCACAGATGCAAAATTTCTTCCTGTCGCTGTCGTACGACCACGAGGCTCCGTACTACTTCTACAGCCACCAGGATGTCGTGGTCTTCTCGTTCGAAGATGGGCCCGATAACACGCATCGCCCCGGCGACCGAAAGTGGCAGTTTTACGATAAGGAGGACGAGCGGGTTGTCATGAATCCGTCCAGGGCGCGGTCGTCCGGATACCGCACCATATACGAGAACTGCCTTCGGGAGATCAAGCTGGCGGTGGAGAGAGACAAGAGGTGGGGTTTCCGCTGGTTCCAGTACGACCATCTCACGCTGGTCAACCGCGCCGCGCTAGAGGCCGTCGGCGGCTGGGACTCGCTGATCCCGTACTACAACTCGGACTGCGACCTGAACGCGAAGCTCGAGCTGAACGGCTGGAGCATGATGCACCGCCGCGTGGGTCTAATCAACGACGTCTCGAGCACCATGGAGGACCTAGCGGCTTTCTTCCGAGATCCGCACGTCACCCCGAGCTATGCCGACCCCAACCCGCTGCCGCCGGCCGATGAGAAAAAGATCGAGGACGCCAAGATCGCGGAGGAAAACAAGGAAAAGGAAGAGGCAGCGGCCAAGCTAGCCGCCCTCCAGAACGTCACCGAGTCGCAGGGGAACGCCACGTCTGACGCAGAAGCTACGCCGGAAGCGACGCCCACGCGGGTGCGGCGCGCGGCGGCGACGCCCAAGATGCCCACCGACCCGCTCGAGTACTTCCCCATTCTCAACAAGATCGGGACCCTGATGGGCCAGCACAAGTATCGCGACCACGACAACGTGCGGAACACGTGGCAGAAGAGCCAGCGCGGAGGCCAGGGTGAGCCTTACTACTACGACCCTGTGGGCTTCGGGAAGGCCTTTGAGATCCTCACCGAAGCCGGCCGCGCTGTGTACCGGGAGAAGTGGGGCCACCGCGACTGCGATATCGTGGAGGCGACGGCGTTGAAGCTGGAGGACCAGTGGCGTGTAGAAAAGGACTGGGAAGACTAATCGCCGCAGATGTAGCGTCTGCTCAATTGGGCCAGTTCTCTAGCTCTGTGTTGTATGATATATAACGGGACATGTTTGGTTACTGTCGGCCTCGGGCGAGGCTTGATCGTTAGGGGCGGAAAGGGCGGCGTATCGGGGAACGGAACGGGTCTAATAGACATTGGCTTGGCAATTATATAATATCGGCGGTCTAAATTGACTAGGTTGGTGACTGTGCTCAGACTACTTCGCCTTCTCTCTAGGTATGTTTCTCGACGTACACAGTCTGCCCCCGTCGGCTTGCTCCTCGAGATGCTTGTGAAATGATCCTCACCACTGCAGTGATTTTTCGGCTGGCTCGTCGTCCAGCTTCCCTGGGACAGCACCAGCGGCCTCTTTACGGCCAGTCACAGCCTCCAGAACCCCTTTGCCCCACCGATGGAAAGCATTGCTCATGCCCCCGGTCTTAACCAGCTGCCACTCTAGGTCGCTTAGCTGGAATTCGAATTCCTGCCCGGCAACCACCACCGCGCGCCGCTCAATGTCAATCTCGATCGGCTCCCCGTCCTTGGCGAGCTCGTAAAACTTCTCGTCCGAGATGACGAAGCCAAGAAGCCCCAGGTTCGGCTGGTTGCGGCCGTAAATGAACGCGAAGGATCTGGCGATTACCGCCTGCACGCCAGCCCCTTGGAGAGCGGTGACGGCACTCTCGCGCGAACTCCCCACCCCAAACGCCAGACCCGCGACGACGATGTTGAGGCCGTCCTTGACTCGTTGCCGAAATTCGGGGTGGCTGTACTTGAGACAGAACGTCCCCAACTCCTCCGGGGTGGTGTGGGCACCGAGGGCCTCGGCTGGCGCAAGAGCATCGGTGTCGATGAAATCTCCCAGAGTCTGAACCCTGCCGCATATAGTGGCCGATGCAGCGTTTGTTTCGAATGCGGGGCTATTCGTGTGGCCATCTGGCTCCTGAGTACTTGGGCCGCTTGTCGGCGTGGGTTCAAAACCAGGATGCACATACGGCACTTCAACAGCGGCGGTCGTTTTTGTCCCGAGGATTTCCTCGAGTTTCTGCATGTCGATCTCCTCAAGTAACTCTTTGGGGTCGGTTATCACCATACCGAAACTGCTCGCTGCAACGGTGACTGCGGAGGAGATGCTCCCTATGGCGCCTAGTCCACGTCAGTATAGAACGAATGGGAACAAATAAGAAAACAAGAAGCACACCTGGGCCCATTCTGTTCTTGAAGTTGCGATTCTGGCTGCTTAGCCACACCTCTCCTTCCCCGGCCTTGTCTGCCGCCATGCCCACGCAATAGCTGCACCCGGGAACTCCAATCTCAAAGCCAGCTTCTTCGTATATATCTGCCAGCCCTCTTGCTCTAAGATCATGCATGATGGGTCGCGATCCGGGGACAACTTTACGCTTGCCATGCGCGACAGGCTTAAATCCTTTTTTAAGACCAGCTTCGAGAACCAGGGCGGCGAGAACGAGGTCTTCTCGGACTGTAGTGCAAGCACCAATAAAGCAGCCATCCAGCTTTGTGCCAGCAACCACCTCCACGGGGACAACGTCGTCCGGGCTGGGATATCGGGCAACAAAGGACTCTACTTTTGCGAGGTCGATGATACAAGTTTCGGCATATTGAGCATCCTCATCGGGTTGATAGTAAGTGGCAAGTCTCTTGTATTTTGGGTGCTTGCGGCGGTTTATAAAGTGGTGTGTGACTTCATCGGGGACGAATATGCCGGTGACACCACCAAATTCCTGGCAGAGTCAGAGAATGCCCTGGACAAACGTATCAAGTGAACTCACAGTTGTCATGTTTGAAATGGCAAACCGAGCATCGCAAGACAGATATTTTAATCCTGGGCCGGTATACTCGACCACACGATCTGCCGCCACGGTATTACGCTTGAGCTCCTTCAGCACGTATAATATCACGTCCTTGCCGCCCAGACCCGGCTTTGGTTGGTTGACAAAGCGAATCTCGACCGTTTCGGGGATTTTGAACCACGTCTGCCCGAGGACGAGGGGCATGGTGACGTCTGCCACACCCATCCCAATAGCGAGGGCAGAAACAGATCCGGCCGAACATGTGTGCGAGTCGGAGCCAATGATCAGCATGCCGGGCTGCGCCCGCTCGCGACAGAACTCCGTGTGCATAATCGTGTAGTTCATGCCCTGATATTCGGTCAATTTGAACACCTGTCTGGCCTTTTCGCTTGCCTCGATCAAAGGCTTAACCTTGGGATGGTCTTTGATCCTGGGATCTACGACGTGGTCGCCAGCGATCCAGATTCTGTCGTTTCGAAAAACACCGGGCTTCCCGAGGCCATCGTACGTAGCTGCCATGGCCGACCACGACAGCTCTGAGGCAATGACCCAGTCCACATCAACGCGGATGACGTCTCCAGGCTTGACCTCTCCTTTCCTCTCGACATCATGCGCGGCGAAGATTTTCTCAGCCAGTGTCATCGGTCTTCTACCCTGCGGACGCCATGATAGCGCTGCTGTCGGACGCTCGTACCGATCAACTGAGTTCAAGGCTTCGAGATAAGCCGATGCGAGGAAGAGAACCTCCGCTACGTCGTCTTGGCCAAGATTTTGATCGTATTGCAGGCCAAGTCCTCCGAAGTCCGGGGGGTTTAAACACTGCGTAAGGAGGTCGCGGAGAGCGTCGGCTTCTCTAGAGCGCTGATTTCGATCCAGGGATTTCGAAATCGCAAGGACCTGCTCTAGAATATTGAGCTCCGAGTTTGAGATTGCTTTGCAAGTCAGTGTCCAATTCCACATCTAAGCCCGGCACGATAGTATACGAACACCCATGTTGCTCCACAGGGAGCTCTATTTGGCGATAATCTTTAAGAACTTGCAACAACTGTGTGGTATATGTGCCTGACATGATGGCGAGGTCCGACGTTGCGATTGTCTTGGCTCAGAGAAAGTACGTCTTGTAACCCTTTTTGCGGATTAATACCCATCAACGTACTAGTGACCCTTCTGTTGCGCTTCTAGCGGCACAAATGGTAGGGAACAACGCGACTCCGGCCCGAGCCGGCCATCGGGAAAGTTTGAAACTATGCTGGGGGTTTGAACCGGCCTGTCCGCGGCCATGTTTGCCCGATGCAAATGCGGATATGTTGTCATGTGGAGGGCGACCGGCCCGATCTTATGTCGGGCCGGCCTCCACAACGCCGGGGGCTCCGGCGCCGACTCCACACACAAATGCCATGGCGCATGCCGATTGGAGCGGAGTTCTTAGGCCCGATGTATACGAGTTCCCTTCCGGCCAATCGGCCACGGCTAACAACGGGCTGGCAAGGGAACACGGCCGAAGGGGTGTAATGGAGGCGATTAAAACGCTTTTGTCGCAGCATACGGTAAGCGTGGAACGGTCATTGCCAATAGCGAAAGATGGCGGGTGCTTCGAAGCCAAAGGCCGCCGCCGCACGTCTGAGGGAGCTCCTGGCTGACAAGACCCGGATCGTAAACTGCCCAGGCGTCTACGATGGACTCACCGCACGTCTGGCTTTGCACGAGGGGTTCGATTGTCTTTACATGGCAAGTAGTACCATCCCTTGTCAATTCCATGATCAGCATTCTAACGGCCGACACAGACCGGCGCGGGGACGTCGGCGTCAAGACTGGGCGCGCCGGACCTGGGAGTCGCGACCATGAACGACATGCTAGACAATGCCTCCATGATCGCGTCTCTCAACCGGACGGTACCGCTGATCGCCGATGCAGATACGGGCTACGGCGGCCCCCTCATGGTTGCGAGGACCGTGCAATCGTACATCACTGCCGGGATTGCCGGGCTGCACTTGGAGGACCAGGTAGTCACTAAGCGATGCGGGCACCTGGCCGGCAAAGAGCTGGTCGACGAACACACATACATGTCGCGGATAAAGGCGGCAGTCATGGCAAGGGACGAGATGAGGGCCACGACCGGAGGCGATATTGTCATCATTGCCCGGACGGACGCCCTGCAGTCTCTGGGGTACGACGCGGCGGTGAGCCGGCTCAAAGCGGCAGTGGACATCGGCGCCGACGTCGCTTTCCTCGAAGGCCCTACATCCCTTGACCAATGCCGGCAAGTCTGCCGGGATCTCGGTGAAGTTCCCGTGCTGCTAAACATGGTTCCGGGAGGTGTGACGCCAGCCCTGAGCGTTTCCCAGGCCCAAGAGATGGGTTTCCGCATCATGATTCATCCTGGCTTGGCTCTTGCTCCTGTTGTTGAAGCGGTAGCCGGTGCTTACAAGGAAATGAAGGCTAGCGGAAGCGTCCAGGTCAGTGACGCACAGGCCAAGGAGGGAGTCAAGAGGCTTTTCAACGCATGTGGGCTGCAGGATTGTATAAAGTTTGACGCCGATGCCGGGGGCGTTGCTTTCAAGAGTGTATAAGTCTTTGGAGTAATTGATACTGCTCAAGGCTCCCTGCATTGCTCAAAGGGAGTAAAGTGGTAGCATCAAATAGAGGTTGGTATTGTACATTCTCTCGACAGTCAACCGAATTCAGGGACCCTGGCTCAACAGATCGCCGTATTCCATCATGAAATCGGGAAACAACAGGTCAAATTGCATGATATCTGAGCTCAAGAACCCGGTGTCTCGCGGCATGTCTTCTCCGGGCGTATCACCTAGTGGCTCTTGTGTAGACTCAGCAGCCAGAAATTCCGAAGGAGAAACGATTTGGTGATACGTTAAATCCGATATGCCTTGATTGTCTAGAGGGTTAGAATTTTGCACGATGGTATTTGTATGCCTGGGCTGCTGCACGGATATGGATGTGGAGAGTGCCGGGTAATCCGTCGTCATTGGGCCGGCAGACCCTGCCGTAGATGCTGGAGACATGAATGGAGGGGGGAGACTGGGGGCCCCGTTGCTTGGTTGTCCGGCATACTCGTCACGCCACTGCCATAGTGCGTCGTGTACGAGACTGAGGAATAGTCGAGACTTGAGCCCAAGCCGCGGCGGGATCCGTGGGGACTTCTCGAAAAGAGTCTTTTGAATGCTCCATAGCTGCGGCAACACCTTGGTTGTCCGGCCCTCTATGTCGTTGTCCTCCACAGAACACTGCTTACAGATCGAGACGCAAGCATTAAAGGTGTCCTTTGCCAGCTCCGTATCGACGTATTGACCGTAGCTCGAATGCACAACCTTGGATATGAAGATTGCTGCCGTAAAAGCAACTCGTAGGTTCAGCAGCGGGAGATATATGCCGGGTGTGCCTTCATTTCCTCCTTGTTGGAGTGCGTTGATATATTGGATGGCCGTGTCGAATGCTTCAATGACGCCTTCCCTGCGGGGAGCTGAATCTTCATCCTCAAACAGCCAATATGACCTTAGCTGAAAACAGGCAGATAAAAGGTTTAAGCGCGTGCGGTCTGATCAGTGTTACCATGGGGTATCGAAGAGACAGCAGGAGGAGACTTACGAGATTTCGGCTTGCCCAGTCGATTCTCTAACTCCCGGAGATCTGACTCCAGCAGCTTAAAAAGCGAGGTCTTCCAAGATCGAGCCGCCGAGTCCTCTATCCCTCCGGGGATATTCATGGCCAGATGTATCTTATTGCATATGGTCTGTATCATGACTGCTTGGTGTAGAGACTCTGGTAGCTTGTATGGGTTTGACTCGGCAGATGCCCGCTCAATAGTCTGATCAGCAGAGAAGTACGGCTGGTGCCCGCTCCCCGTAGCTACCCTGTGCAGAGTTGGTTGGGTCAGTTAAAATTGGACGTCATGGTATGTGTCTAAAGGGGAAAAGTTGATGAAGAAAGCCAGAATTCGAGCTACGCACCCTTCAATAGCAACATAGCTGCAGCACCAAACTTTGACGGCCTCGAGAAGCTGTGCAGATTCCAGCGAGACCCGAGTCCGCGAATAGTGCATCAAGATGTCCGGTCGATGCAGCCCAACGTGGGTGGCGGCAGACTTGAGGATACCCGCTAAGAGGAAGGTGACGTCTAGTGGCATGGAAGAAACGGGAAACGGCCAGACGCAGAGTATCGACATAGCCTGCAGGGAGGGCAGTGTGTGCGGAACGATGGCGATGGCTGACCAAAGCAGTTTCTTGACTGCAGGAATCAAGGTCTGCAGAAGCGAGAAGTCGGAGCTGTCATGACGAGCAGCGGTTGCGATTATAGTCCAAAATAAGAGAGGAGAGGCCTCGTACACGCTATCTGGAGAAACAGATGGAACAAGGACCGGCAGGGAGGGGTGATAAGACGAGAAATAGCTAACATAGGTCAATCCCATAACGGTCCATGTCGAGCGGAAGGGTGGTGACGAGTGCCTTACATCTCGAAGAAATGCTGGACTTGAGCCGGAATTAGAGAGATGGTCTCGATTCTTCGTGCAATCGTCGGCACGAGAGATCCTGACACGCTGCTATTAGATGGCACGGGGCGGTTGGAAGGACCCCTCGCTTCGGAAGCGATCCTGGGACCAGTAAGGCGGTTCTCGAGGCTGGCAGGTGCTGGTGGCACCGCTTCTGAAGAGCTTGGCGGAGCTGGAGACGGAGCCCGGTCGGGCAGGTGAGCACTTGAAGCAAAATCACGCCAGGGCAGGTCGCCCGCCGATTTGAGCAGCTCCACATGGTTGACTAGGTCGCTCAATGTGCTGTTAAAGAACAATTCAGCGGATCTGTGCTTCTTGAGAAAGGGTGCAAAGGCGCATTACGTCCTCTTGCTGACTCGTCTGTATTCGGCGTCGAAGACACATGGCCGAGCAAGCTCCGAGCAGCGCTGGCAGGCTTGTGTGCCACCATCAGAGCCTTCACAGCGCAGCTAGTAATGCCGATGTCAGATCCAATGTGGAGCCAGTCTCGGACAAGGGAGGGAAGTGTGGCGTATGGGACAGAGGGTGGGCATCACGCACCTTGGATTGTCTGCAGTATTGGCAAGCGACCCTTCTTCGCTTCGATGGCCGCCCGCTCCCCGCTACGTCCTCTGCGCTCCTCGACCCTGCCTCGACAGCGTCTGATAGCCTCCTCCGGCCCAGACTCGATGCCGGCGGCCGTGGGGCTAGGGCTCGGTTACGGGGCATGGCACTTTGCTCAGCCTCCATGGCAACCAGGGAATACTGAGCCAGGGGCCGCGAGCCCTCGGGCCGACGGCCAGACAAGGGTTGAAGAGTGTGTGGTCGACTGTCGGACAGGGCGCTCCGGTGTTAAAGTAGATATTAATTGCAGCAGTGAGTCTCCGAATGTCAGCCTTGAAAGGCAGGATCAGGGGCGATGCAGCCACTGCCAACATCGGGGAGTGCGGCGTGGCGAGCATTCGGCCATGTCACGGGGCCCTAAAACTTGCCGCACGATCCCCTTCCCCGTGGTTCCAGCCCCCTCATGCCCCGCATATTAGTGAGAACCCCAAACCCCACAGCGGCTAACCAGGCGCACAAAGTCCCGCGGTGGAGAGTAGCAGCTAAGCTAGCGCGTGCTTTAGAAAGTATGGGGGCTGGCTCCTGGACAATACCTAGAAGACAACTATCTCAAGAATAATTCTTATAGCCACAATCCTGGGATACCTATACCAGCGGCTTACTCCAACGATCCTAGAACTGCTTCTACTGGAGTCGCTCCCTGCCGCCGCTGGCCTACGGTATATTTACTATGCTTTCTGACCGCTCTATGCACCGTCGTCAGAGTTACAGTGTGTTATATGCACCCGATTTTCATGTTTCTCTGAACTTTTATGCAACCAATTCTTATAGCATGAAGGCTACACTAACGACATTTATGGAAACGAAGGGAAGCTATAGAGACCTAAAATGTGTGTGCCGTATATGTGCTTCAACCTAGGTTCATGTGGACTGCTTTAGTCTGCGTCCAATCGTAGAGCTCATGCAAGCTATGCTCCCGGCCCATCCCTGACTGCTTATAACCGCCAAAAGGAATGCCCAGGAAGTGCGTAGAACTTGTGTTCACCCAGACATACCCCGCCTCCATCTTCTTCACAGCCTTTTGTGCTGTGGTGGTGTTTGAGGTATAAATCGAGCCCGTCAGCCCATATTCAACCGAGTTGACCTGCTTCCACAGCTCTTCCTCGTCGGTCCACTTGAGAACGCTCATGATGGGGCCGAAGACTTCCTCTTGAGCAATTCTCATGCTTTGCTGGACATCCGAGAACACGGTTGGCGTCATGAAGCAGCCACCCGAGAGCGGATCCGGCAGCTCTGGGGCATGTCCGCCCAGAACCAGCTTGGCGCCCTCGCCCTTGGCAATGTCAATGTACTTCTTCACCCTCTCAACCGCTCTTTGATCAACTAGGGCGCCCATAGTTGTTTTAGGATCTAGTGGGTTCCCTGGCTGATGTTCTTCGGTGATCTTGTCGACAACCAGTTTAAGCACATCGTCGTGTATGGACTCGTGCAAGAAGACGCGGGATGTAGATGAGCAGGACTGGCCACACCAGGCCCAGTTCATTCCCTTGACAATACCGTCGACTAATTTGGATTTTTCGGCATCTGGATATGCGACAAGAGCGTTCTTCCCGCCGAGCTCATATATAGTGAGCTTCAGCGTATCCGCAGCGGCCCTCGAGATAGCGCGTCCAATTGGAACACTGCCAACAAGTGTAATCTTCTTGACGAGGGGATGACTGGATAGGGTCTGGCCGCATTCCTTGCCTCCAGCCAGTACGTTCACCACTCCCGGCGGGAAGAGTGGCCCAATAAGCTCCATAAGTCGAAGGGCCGAGAGCGGTGCTTGCTCGGCTGCCTTCATCACTATGGTGTTGCCTGCAACGAGGGGAGGCGCAAGTTTTGCCCCCACCATCAAGAGGGGGTGGTTGTAAGCAACGATCCGAGCGACCACTCCGAGGGGCTCCCGAAGCGTGTAATGAAACATGTCTTCGGTCAGTCGCTGGGTCTCTCCGGTCACAGCCGGCATCAGACCAGCGAAGAGGTCCAGATTCATCGCGCAGTACTCTATCTCTTGCCGCATGATGGCCACTGGACTGCCGATGTTCCAGGCGTCGAGCATCGCCAGCTCCTCTGCATGGTCTCGTACGACCTGGGCTGCTTTGCGAAGTAGGTTGCACCTCTCTAACGTCGAGGTGTCGCGCCAGCTCTCGAACGCCTTCTCCGCAGTTTCGAGGGCGGCCACCGTGTCCTCCGGGCCGGCAAAGGCGACCTTGGCAATGGCCTTGCCGGTCACGGGGCTGATGATTTCTTTGTACTCTCCATCCTTGGGCTCATGGAATGCTCCGTTGAAGTAGAGCCCTAGATTCTCCGGTAGATACTGGCGAGCCTCGAACTCATTTGTTGATTCCGCCATATTTTAGGAGAGGAAACCAGAGAGTTGACGACGAAGCTCGAGTGTTCGACAGAGTGGTGATTCATAAAGTAGTACTTATTGCTAAAGATGTGCTTGTAGGCCAATGGTCATACTAAACCACGGACAGCGTGACGTAGCTTCTCAACGGTTATATACCAAGGGTCATAGGTTACGAACCATCGAGAGCCAAGCGGAGCCCTCGTCTCACCGTCCTAATTCGCCTCCGCACCATATCTCCCATGCTGGAGACCCCGCACTATCTAGCGCCTTGGGGTAAACTAGACCGAGCCATCGTCACTCGGGATGGCGTTTTGTTCGAGGTGAGCATCGGTGAATCGCTCCTCTGCGGCGATCTCTGATTGGCCAATCTTCAAGTTGCGCGAAATCGGCCCGGGAAAACGGCCTTTGGCCAATGAACGCCTCGCCAGATCCCACCCCGAGTAGCCAATCAGAGCGGCCAGGCGGTCTTCGACTCCGATTTAGCGTCACTGGCTTTCCTGGGCCAATCGCCAGTCGTGTTGATCCTCAAGATATTCAACGCCCGAATGCCTGTGACCTTAGGCCTAGGCTACATTCTGGGGTTGGCCGTCATGCCCCGCGTTTTACCCCACCGGACGGACGACCCGGGTTCCTGGGGCCGAACCCCCACGCCAATGTGCACCGAAGAGGGAAACTAGTAAATACAGGCTCACCTTGCCAGGTAGGGAGACTGCGGTTTTCCTACCCTTCTTTAACGTTACGGCGTACTTCTCTGGGCGCTTGTTCCTGTGCCTTGATTGCATATGTCAACTAGACCCTCTCTGTTTCCATTACACCGTCGTCACTACCTACACAAGATAGCTACCAAACACCTTGATCAGTGAGCCATGGATTGGGCCATATCTAATCTGGGCAACATAGAGCGGACTTGGGTTGTTACCCACATCCTCTGTCCAGGCTTGGTGCTCGTCTCTCTGGTCAGTCACGATCTGCTTCAAAATGGCAATCCCTTGTTGACACGCACGCCAGTACAGGTATTTCAACGATCCCCTGAGATCTGTCCCGGGACCTTTCCTCGCGAAGTTCACGGGAGCCTGGGTCTTATTTCTCGACTTGTCCGGAAAGCGAAGCACAACCATTCACGAACTTCACAAGAAGTACGGGCATGTGGTTCGGGTCGGCCCCAAGCAGCTCTGCTTCGCGTCACCTCGAGCACTTAAAGACATCTACGGGGCCAATTCTAAGTACCCAAAGGCGCCTATATACGAAGCGCTTGGGTTCAAGAGTGTCTTCACGACACGCAACAGAGATGACTACCGCGTTATGAAGAAGCGAATATTACCGAGCTTCAGCCCAGCGGCTGTGGCCGAGATCGAGCCCTTCGTTCATCGCCAAGTGGAAAACCTCATTAAATGCCTGGACAAGCGCGTGGACGAACCTCTGGATATCCTTCCTTGGTTTAGAATGCTGGCGCTCGGTGTGGTCGGTGAGAAACATGCCTCCTCTATCATACAGCCGAGTAATTTACTCTAACGAGTGAATACCATACAGGGGAGGGGTTCGCAGCCGATAGCTTCGGCGGACTGGAGAATGAAAAGACGCCGGAGCTACTCCACCACATTGATGAGGTGTTCCCGGCCTTATGGTTTTGGTGGATGTTTCCCACGCTGTCGACTATTTTACAATATTCCCCTTTCAAACCGGTGCGGAATTTCCTGCGAGCTGCAGAAGACTTCAAAAAGGTCGGCACGAGAGATCATACAACCCTATCAACTGGCTAACACAGACTAGTACTGCACTGCCGTCTACCAGAACTACCTAGCATCTTTCGATCCAGCGACCCGCTATGATCTCATTGCTAGGATGGTTAGCGAAAGAAAGACTACTTTGGAGAAAGGACAGAGCATATCGCGCCACATTTCAGATATAGGAGTTATCGAAGAGCTCACAAACCTGGTTTTTGCCGGAACAGACACGACGGGGAATACCCTTACATATCTCTTTTGGGAACTCTCCCACCACCCGGAATGGCAGGCCCGGCTTCACGAGGAGCTGAAGGAGGCCGTGGGCGATCAAACCAGTTATGAATACGAGGCAATTTCGAAACTTCCGCTTCTCGACGCCGTCGTGCAGGAGATCTTGAGACTGCGCCCAGCGGCCCCGTCCGGGTTACAGCGACTCAGTTCTGAGAACGGAGGCGTCATCGATGGCATCGCTGTTCCGCCCAATGTGCGTTCTAAGCTCTCCTCCGGTTCCTTGCAATGAAAAATGCTGACGTGCTTGTAGGTTATCATTTCATGTCAAGCCCTTAGTTCGCAGCGTGACCCTACCATATTTCCCGAACCAGACCGCTTCAATCCGCAAAGGTGGATTGATGGGGGAGAAAGCGGCACTCTGGAGCTGATGCGCGAGCAGATAATAGTATTTGGTAAGGGAGCAAGGGCTTGCTTGGGAAGGAATATAGCCATCATGGAGATCAAGTGCGCCACGGCAGCTATGGCGAGGAGGTACAAGGTTGAGATTGGAAGTCCCACGACCGACGACGATATGGAAATGATGGATTTTACGGTGTTGATCCCGAAGGGGCAAAAGTGTGTGCTGCGACTCACTCGAGTGTAGGTATGGGTCACGTCGCGTAGCTAAAGCTATTATCCTATCTTCTAAGCAGCTGTTATATTTATTTTTATGCACCTTCGGCTGGCGTGTTCTATGGAGAGTGCGACATTGGCCATGCCTTTCCTGTGTTGTTTGCAGGCCACAAGCTCGAGTCGCGGCACTGTGATCATGAGCGTAGGTGTAGCTTGATCTGTATAGTAGCTGTATGCGTATTCCTCTACACCACATTCTGGTCAGAAAACGGGCAGTGCATCCAGGCACCTGGCCACTCCGGTCGCAGCATGCCGCTGTGGCGAGCTAGCGAATGTGCCGACGGCTGCCGCCATTGGCGAGTGCAGTCTGCACGGCGACAGCCGCGCGGAGCAGAATACGGGCGCAGCGTTGCACTGCATGTGCCGTCACACCCCTGTAGCTAGCTCCAGCTGCGACCTTAGGGGAGGGGCCGAGCGGACCCCACGGAGGCCGCTTCTTTACAACCTGGCAGAGCTCCCGCGATTTTGATCTCCGCACTCGCTGTTGGTCGAGCGTATCCGACTAGCAATGCTCCAGCGCCTCGGCAGCCCGCGACATGAGGCTAATCAATGCCCGGACGCTGGAGATTGAGGAGTTCCCCGGCACTGATATTCCTTCTTATGCGATCCTGTCCCATACGTGGGGCGACCGGGAGGCCGGCTTCGATCAATGGACCCGGCGCTGGACACGGGTCCCTAGGCTCCGGCGGCCAGGATTCTCCAAGGTGGCCATGACGTGCAAGCAAGCGCGCCGCGACGACATCCCCTATGTCTGGGTCGACACGGTCTGCATCGACAAGTCGAGCTCCGCTGAGCTCTCCGAAGCCATCAATTCCATGTTTGCGTGGTACCAAAAGGCCAAGATCTGCTATGTCTACCTTAGCGACGTCCACCACCCGAGTGCCGGCGGGGCCAGTATAGTTGAGTCGCTGCGCACGAGCAGATGGTTTACGCGCGGCTGGACGCTGCAGGAGCTGATTGCGCCCCGGAACCTGATCTTCTACTCGAAAGAGTGGAAGCCGCTTGGTACCAAGAGCACAATGGCCGTACAGCTCGCCGGCATCACCGGGATCGACTACAGGTGCCTGAAGAAGGACCGCAGACTGGACGAGTATAGCATCGCGCAGCGCATGGCTTGGGCGGCCAAGCGCTTGACCACACGCGAGGAGGATCTGGCGTATAGCATGCTGGGTATTTTCAACATCAATATGCCGCTCCTTTACGGGGAAGGAGCCCACAAGGCATTCCGTCGGCTGCAGGAGGAGATCATCAAGGTATCAGATGACCACAGCATTCTCACCTTTGATACGAACCTCTCGAACGAAACGCTGTTTGCCCACCACCCGTCTACATTTACTACCGGGCACAAGATCCACACCAACTTCACCCGCAAAATCACCTCGCCCTTCTCGATGACCAATGCTGGGCTTTCCATGACTACTCCCCTCATCCAGACCCTCTCGCCATTTTGGGTACTCGCACTATTGAACTGCGTTGAGGTAGACATCGACAAAAACACAAAGCGGTCCCAGATATGCCTCCCTCTCTTTGGCAAAGATTGCAAGTACATGCGGGCGCGGTCTCCAGTGTGTCTGGTCAGCAAGCCCCTCGACGAGGCAATCCTTGATCTCCGCGACGAAATACCGGACCTGACCACACAAATGGAGTCGACTTACCTCATCTCTAACTTCTCAAAAATCTACTCGGCATATGGCACCGAGATGGACACCGCATTGAAAGGCTTCGAGATCGAGCCGGCGCCGGCCGCTGGATTCATGATAACCTTTCCCCGCGGGCTGGCGAACTTCAAACTAGAGGAGGCGTACCCCGCGGCATCGCTCCGCTCCGAAATCAGCTTCTTCACGCCCTCAGATGCAACCTTTTCTTCAACGCCAGGCGGGCTGCTAATATTTAGAAAGAGGGATACGGCGCGCTACATCGCGGTGTACCTGGGCCTCGAGCTCGATTCTACGAATAAAATTCTGGAAGACTGGGTCTGCCACCTCGTGTGGCTGGAAGAAGGCGAGTACGAGCCCGGATATGCGAAACGCACTGCCGCGAAGCTACAGAAGCAACACGAGGCGGGGGAGCTAGGGAGCTCCCGCAAGCACTACCACCACGTCGGCGACGCGGCCGTTGCAGCACGGGCGCGGTTTCCAACGCTTACCGGTGGACCCTGCAACGAGGCAATCATGGCCGAGCTTGTTTTTGATGCGCAGTCTCTCCTAGCCGAGTGGGAGAGCCTCGATTTCATAACCTAAGATAGAGAAGTTCTGGCCATGGTTGGGAAATAAGTTCGCCCGCTTCTTTCCAGCTTGTAGGTCACTCAGGGAGCAAGTCCTGTTCTCCCAGGCTCTCTCAGAGATCTCGATCTAGGTCGACAGGTACAATGTGGCTAATCAAGAAGCAGAATCTACGCAGAAACGATACAAGTGGCAAAATGGTAGGGATGGATTGTGTCTATGCTCATCAGCGCCGTCTTGATCTATGTTATTAGCCCGCGCGCACGTCGGGAGCTGGATATCCTCAGCGTTGGGTTAAGTGAATCTAGCCCGCCAACTCTTTGGGAGTTCAGGACCAGGACTACTGCATCACGGGGCGAATTAATAGGCCCCGTCCTAATGATTGTATTAATAGCGCGTGTTTACAAGTGTAATCCTAGGCACGCTAAGATGCGTCCAAATTACCATCACTGTAGCTCTCTAGAGCCGGGGGAGGAGGCTTTGCTCTAGGAAGAATATAACCGAAAGATGCTCGGTGATGCTAGTATTTACGTTTGATATTGAGGTATGAACTGGACCTGGTGAAATATAAATGCTCCCTCCGAGACGATGCTACCGATTTCCATGAACACCATGGTCTTTCCACCATGCAAATGCTTTTCCCCTGTCCGAAAGTGAACTCATCAAGACTGCTGCTCCTGGGTGGCTTCCTCATCCTGCTCTCGACGTTCACCGCCGTCTACTGCAGTACCATTATCTTGCTCCTCGAGTCGCTCGTGCTTGTACAGCTTGATGTTGATGAAGATAGCAAAGAGTCCAACATCGTAGGCCAGCCGGAGCGCGCCTGCGACGACAAATGCGATCCAGAACCGATTGCTCCCAGCGAGGAAGCCGGTGACAGTGGGCCCTGTAGTGGAGGCAAGCGTCCGCACCATGCCGGTGATGCCCAACACGGCGGTTCGCTCCTCCGGTTTCACAATTGCGGCGATGAGGGCCGCGCGAGGTGCCTGATCCATGTTATTTAGACCAACGCGCAGGAGCAACAATGCGAAGGTCAAGGGGACTGTCTGGGCTAGGGGGAAGAGGAGCACAGCCGTCGATGAGGGAATGTGAGTGAATACCATGGTATTCACCAGTCCAATGTACCGCGCCAGCGGCCCGGAGAAGATGGTTGATAGGGATGACAGCAGATAGCTTGTCGATAGGATATTGCCAAGGGAGGATTTGGGCAGGTGGAATTTCTGATCGATGTAATACGTCGTGAGAGACATCGGCACCATGCCATCGGCCAGGGAATCCACGGCCAGTAGTAGCCACATGGCGTACATAACGGCGCGAGTTTCTGCCGATATCTGTGCGAACCTGCTCCGCTTCGGCTTGGGCGGCTCGGTGATTTGTCCTTCGTCAGGGCTCCCCAACAGCGGCTCATTCTCCGGACTCTTTGTCTTGGCGGATGCTTTCAGCTCGCACTTGCTAGATAGCAGCTGGCTGAATATGAGATTCACGCCTCCCATCACCGAGTAGACCAGAAAGCAGGCGTGATAAGCATCCACCAGCCGCCACCCGCTCTTGGAACGCAACCACTCGATGAGCTGGCCCGCTACCTCGGTCCCCACGGACGACCCTAAGCTGGCTGTGGTCACATACCACACGAGCACATCGGCCCTAGTCGTGGGGTCTGTCAACTCGGACAGCATCGACTCCTCAATGGCGCGGAATGGGCCGAAGTCGCCGCCAGTCGCGCTGATGACGCCGACGATGGCGGCGAGCAGGAGGACCCAGTAGTTCTCGGAGAGGGCAAAGACGCAGCCACTCGTGATCATTAGGATGGAGCCTGCAAACATGGTCCGCCGGCGACCTACGTGGTCGGCGACGAGGGTAAGGCACAAAGAGAGCAGGACATCGCCGGCCAGTGTCAGGGTCATGAATAGCCCGATTTGAGAGTCGGTGACCTGGATCTCGGAGAAGAAGAGGGCTAGGATGAGCGAACAGGCGCCGTACGAGAACATGCGGCAGCAGCGCGAGAGGATGATAAGCCAGGCGTCGGGGCCGGTCATGTAGACGGAGCGGAGCCCCGATTCTCGGTAGGCATGCTGCACCACAGTCAACAACATGGTGGGGGCGGGGCTTGGCGAAAGAAAGACTGCGGAATCCCAGAGGGAGGCACGTAGGGAGAAGGAGGAAGAGGAGGAAGTAGCCCCGATATTGTAGACAAGAAAGGCCGGATTCCGTGTTGCGGTGAGAGCAAGAAGGCGAGAAATGATGGCACGGGTCCAAAGTTGACGTGACTTCGATGTCCGCTCGATACCCGATTTCGGCTCCGCGCTTACAGCGATTTTTTAGCCACCTGACACACCTTTCCTTTATTTATTGCCGATATACCCGGCCGTGGTCCTAGCGGCCCCGCCGTCATAAACAAAGCGCGGGACCCACGTCCGTGCGGGCCAAGCCCGTTTGCCGTCCGAAGGGGATACCGGGGCTGTTGGACGAAGGCCGGGTAGTGGACGCTCCTTTCAATAGAGGTAAGACATGCCTACCGACAGACCACACCGAATATGTTCAAATCAGCGACCACAATGCAGAAAATAGCATCGGTGGTGCGACATGCGGAAAGCCTTGATTTTAGTGGGATTACAACTTTCCCTATAGGATGGATATATTATAATCGCGCAGGGGCAGAATAAACGCGTACGGGCTGGCCTGCGGAAAAATTCTTCCTTATGTTGTCTCTTGGCTTCCATCTCCGTCGAGGCTATACTGGTCTGATAACGTGACCTCCCGAGGGGAGCCCTTGGGGATCAAGTATACATGCTGAGTGCATACCTTATCTATTCCAGCCCCTTGTGCCCAACAGCACGTCCATTTCAGATATTACCGTCCAGCGTCGGCTATCTGAGCTGTTAAGCTCGCGGCGCCTACAAAATGTGCCAAGTATTTAAAGATTCTTGTTGACCAGCAAGAAAATAACCATGCCGACCTCCTCCTGAGAAACTGAGGAAATTGAGTGTTCAAGAGATTACTAAGTACTCTAACCCAGTATCTCAAAACATGTACCAAACTCCTGAATCATCTCTGTCCTATGACAACCATTCCGCCTCAAGACGGCACGATAAGTAAGATCAGAAGAGGCATCCCATATCGGATGAAGCTGTACGCCTTCGGGGCATGTTTGATGTGGACGCCGAACACGCCATTCCATGTTTTGGATACAATAGCGCCCCCGTAAACAATCCCAAGCAAGCCACGCTATCGTCCATACCCTCTGGTAGACAGAACTGTGTGCAACCTGAAAGCGAGAAATCCCGCCGAAAACAGCAAAAGGCGCGAGACTGAGATGAATAATAGAAAACTCTAGTGCAACCATTATGACCCCAGGCCTAGAAAGGAAGTCGACAGTCCAGATTGAGCCGGGACGCATAAGCATGTCTGTAATCGAGATACTTTTGTGGTAGAGTCGCTCGAGCTCGTCCGAAGCCGCGGGCGCCAGGCGTCCAACTGTGCCCTCCACCCCAAAGGCCGCGTGAGCCTGAGGCCTCGCGGCAGAAATCGTAGCGCGTAGTTCGTCTAGAGTTATAGACTCGATGCCTAGGGTAAGAGTGATTTGCATGGATGGACAACTCAACCATAATAAGGGTATCGGCAAGGCTATTTGTGGGTCTGCTTGACATAACCTGCACCTGAGCATCAGCAGTATCTAGTGTCTTGGGCACAAGGCAAGGTAGTTCAAAGCTTGATTGGCCTCCCTGCCTTCCGTTCTGCACTCCTTCGTCCTGCACCATAGACTTGAGAGCCCGAAGAGTGCTGGCAGGTTTCATGTAGGCTATCATTTAGAGTACTACCCGTGCTGTTTGCACTTGTTCCTGCTCGGCGAGTTGGTTGGCTACATGTGCAAGGCTAGAAAGAGCTCAAAGTGAGCAGGGGTGCTCTGTGGCGTGAATCCGCTCCTTCGGTGATTGGACACGGTGCTGCATGCAAAATTAGCAAGGCTCGGGATTGGGCCTGGACTGGTAGAGATAGGCAACCGAGGGGGTCTAATTTCATTGCCTCCTGTCTCCCAGTCACGTTTTCCTGGAATTTCCTTGGTCCACTGGCGCTCTGCTCAGGACGAGGCTTCCGAGGAAACGCGTTGTCGTTGGAAGCAATCCCAGGTCGACTCTATAACAGCCCTCGTATACTATGCGGCTGGCTAGTCTTGTTTTTGTCGCGCAGAGGGACTTGCTCTCTCAGCGCGACTGCAATGCTTTTTGCGGCGCTCAGAATCAATACTGCTGCAGCTCGGGCTCAGTCTGCACCACCAGCAATGGCATCGCGGGGTGCACGGCAACGCAGAGCTCAGCGTCATCAGCCTCTAACAATGCTTGTGTCCCTGTCGTAGGCTCCGGGCAGATTGCTTGCGGGCCCGTATGCTGCCCGTCGTGGCAGTACTGCGCATTCGAGGGCCAATGCAAAAGCCCGGAGTCTACTGGTAGCCAGACATCGATAACCAGTCCACCCAGTACCGGTTCGCCGAGCAGCAGCACGTTGGGCAGCAGCAGTACTCCAGGCGGCACGACCTATATCACTACGGCAATCTACACTACCAACGGGAATACCGTCACTTCGCAATATCTTGTGATAAACGGCACCATTACTTCGGCGCTTGCCGCGCAGTCGCAGTCAGGAACGCCAACAGATGGGCAGGGCAGTAACCCTTCAACAGATGGGCAAGATAGTTCGTCATCGGGAAGCAGCAAGGCGTGGATAGCCGGTCCTGTGGTCGGAGGCATAGTGGGCATTCTCCTAATTGTAGGAGTGGTATGGTATCTCCGCCGTGGAAAGGGGATCTTTAGGTCGCAGGCCCGGTGGGACAAGCCTGAATTGCACGCAGAGGACCTCCCGAGGACAACAGGCCGCGCGGAATTGCAGGGGAATGATGAACCGATGGCAAAGCCCCGGGAACTGGAGACTACGGAGCCAAGAGCCGAATTAAGTTAAACCGGATGATAAGTTGTAACTGATGGTAATTGTTGATACCCTGCTAGTAATAAAGGTGGCGAGATGGTCTACGATTATCGCTTGGGCGCGTGGGTTGAGAGCGCCACCAAAATAAAAAGCCGGGTGGACGGCCAAATTTATCAGGTGTGTGACAGCGTCAAGCGGTAGGTTTGGGCAGACAGAGCGTTCTATCGAGCGTGAGCAACGGCTGTTTGTATGTTCTATTCTATCTCCTCTAGATACGTACTTATTCCATCCTAAGACTATCAAGAGTCATCTCTAGTGCGGGGAAGGGCAGTAGCGAGAGACTTACCGTTGAGGGGCAGAGGCCGCCTCTGGTGGGCTG
Source organism: Thozetella sp. PMI_491 (assembly GCA_021432635.1). Taxonomy (NCBI): domain Eukaryota; kingdom Fungi; phylum Ascomycota; class Sordariomycetes; order Chaetosphaeriales; family Chaetosphaeriaceae; genus Thozetella; species Thozetella sp. PMI_491. The sequence continues at coordinate 451,743 of MU270036.1, forward strand.
GGGAAAAAAAAGGAATGAATGCATCAGGGTAGTTTTATAAACGAAAGAGCCTTTTTCTTTCTTGGAAAATAGCATAACCTGATTTATTTAGAGTTCTTTCATGGCTTCTGTGGCCCTCGAGGCGTCTACATGCCCGGCGCAAGCGTAGCGTAACTCTCTACTCCATCTGGAAGTCCCATGACCGCGCTCTCGGTATAGATATGCACCCCTTTGCTCCAATCGAGACCCTCTATCAGCCCTCCCTTGATCGCCAAAGTATCCCACTCGGTACCATCCTGGTTCAATATGCGATGAATCACTCTTGAACCACACGTGTTGCAAAAGTAGCATTTCATGGGTCGACCGCTCGGCACCTCCTCTCCTGGCCGAACGTAGAGCGTCAGCTTATCTCGGAGCTCCGGCGACAAGGGGAAAATGCCTGTGGTGGGAAATATGACAGATGTGCCGAAGGCGGAGGATGTTTGCTTCTGGCATTGGACGCAGTGGCAGTAGTAAATTGCGAGAGGTTCCGGAGTGGCGGTTTTGAAGGCAACGGAGCCGCACTGGCAGGAGACGTTCATGGCTAGGTATTTACCGACTTGGAGCGATTGAGTTCGTTTCATGTGTGAGAGACCTGCGGTGGCAGCAGAGAGTGGATGGAAGCCCTTTTATATGCCGGCAACGTAAGCCGAGCGGCCGTCAGAGCAGCAGCCAATGCACGCCGGGCTGACACAGCATTTTGCCGAAATAGGTTCATATATGCCGCCACATAGCGATATGGGTTGGCCAAAGTAGCATTTATGCCAGATCGCGCTCCGATCGGCAAAGAATGGGATTAGGCAGGTTGGTAGGTGTCGAGCAAGGACGGTGGGCCGATGGTCGGAGAACTTAGGTACCTGGTCCGATAGTCATCAGTTGCTAAGGAGAGACACTTATAGATATCATGACTTAAATACAACCACTTCACAGGACTATACCACAGAGGCTCTTTAGCCGTTGTTTTTATATTTGTCTACTCTTTTATTACGATCTCATATAGTAAACTAACACTCTGTTATCCCGTCCATCTGAGAGCAATACTTCTTCTAGACTGGTAACTGCGTGGTAGATGATAGGCCGGTACAATTAGGACTAGCCCACCCCTTATCAGAAATACGTGTGACTTGGGGGTTGGGGGGGGGTTATGTTCGTTGTTCTCAGATTGCGGGAGCGGGTGCTGGCTAGGAGTCAATGTTTAACTGTCTGCTTAGGTAGAATCGCGTACGACATTGCCATTGCCGCAGATGTGGCTCCAGGATTTGCGATCGGGGCTAGAATACGGCATGCCGTTATGCGAGAAGGAATCTAAAGTGGGACTTGGCTGCGCGTCAACGTCCCCGCTTCCGCAGAGTTAGCACATCCTAATCTTTGCTACGGAGCTCGCCCACTCGCTTCATATAAACGTATCACGTCAGCAATCCTCCATGTAGCAGCCTTACGGAGCATACAATTCAACCCTGTGCAATTGTTAGCTTGGGGCAGTACAGAGGCCAGCAAGCTCGAGGGCCTGAAAGCCAGTAAACAGCCCTTTAGGCTTGTTCTTGGCCTTTTGGTCTCTCTGCTGGCCGTACAAATTCGGAGGTTTTTGGATCAAATACTTTTCTTATGAAGACAGTTGCCTTTTCCCGTACTAAAAAAGAAACAAGCAGGGGTGGTACGGTACTTGTACTTGTATACTGCATGACTATATTTAAAAGCGGCAGCGACTACACACTCGCTTCCGCCTCAAACCACCACGTAGCGCGCCGATGGTCAGAAGCCCTGCCAGAGCCTCATCTCCCCTGCCACTGGTGAATGCTATCCCGGCAGTGTTCGGTAACCATACTAAGTGTGGCTAGACGGCCTTTATCACTGGGGAGCGAGGGCGGCCGCTAGGCCCTTGTCGGTGGGTTATGCGCTCGTGTGGACGTGGTACGGGAAGGCTGAATATTCGCTGCCTAATTAGTTTCAAACCCGCTGTGTGTGGCGCAGAATGGAACCTATTTAATCATTGCTCGTGCCTAGTACAGGCGCAAGTGGTCCTGATTGGCCTGCTAGGCAGGGGGTAGGCCTAAATTAGGAAAGCAATCCTAAAGAGAGGAGCCCCTGGTCGTTGATGTAGTCTTGCCCGGGGCTGGCCAGTAATGAGGGCGAGAGTCTTCAAAAATACCCCCTAACGCTCCGTCTACCTGAGAGCTGACGCACCTCGACTCTCTCCCGACAGGATCGCGCCGCGAGACTCTCCAGCAACCATGGCGGCTGTTTTGCCACAAGAGACCTGGGAAACGCCATCCCTGCACCCCCAAATAACTAGTCCCTGGACAATATCGCCCAGAGAGACCCTGAACGAGGCGGACGGGACAAACGACCCTTTTTTGAAGAACGATCTTTCCCGGAACGGCAGCGATGTGACGTACGACGGTGTTGCTGCTGGCAAGCCTGTGTATGAGCAGCCGAAAGTAGTCTTGGAAACCAACATATGGCGGAGCATCTTCGGCTATGGCCTCGTCGTACACTTACTGGCCGCCGGAGCGACTGCAGGCATGGTGCAGCTTAGCTTCCGGGAGATCTACTGGGCTGACGATGGGGATTGGAACCCGAAGTGGTTCCTCTTCGGCCTAGACTCGACGGCCACCATGAACTTGCTCCAGTTCGCCGCCAAGCTGCACGAGATCTTCATTGTGGCGTCGCTATGGCTGATGGTAATGCATGTCACTCGCCGCATGCTGGTCGGCCGCGGCGTGCCTCTGGGCCTCCTGAGTGGCGCCTACCAGGTCGGATCCGCCGAGTATTTCTTCAGCCCATCGTAGGTTCCACCCGCCCGGTCGCCCCTTGACCATCATCAGCCCTCATACGACCTCAGAGAGCGAAAGAGTTGACCTCAATCTCAGGTTTCTGTCTCCATTTCTGTGGAGTGCGAAGAATTTGCATGCACGAATGTTCTTACTCTCTGCGTGCACCGGTCTAATGATTATCTATGCGAACATGGTCGGCCCTTCGGCCGCCATCGCCATAATCCCTAATACGGATTGGTTCCGTATGAACAACCCGTGGGGATCACAATTAACCGCCTACATCGGTAATACTGAGTCACAAGTCTTCCCATCCACGTTCTATGCACCCGACAATCTAAAGTGCTCTGACGCGTTAATGGTGAGTGCCCTCCCATCCTTTTGTAGACAAATTCAACTGTCCACTTTGACCAAAACATTGAACTCACGCCCATGGTCGCTAGAATGGCACTACTTCGACTTTTGTATGCCCAGCAGGTGGTCATGATATGCTTATGGCCTGGGCTCTCGCCCAGCTGAGCCAGAGCAGCGGGCTTGATATCAGCATGTCGGAACCCCTTGGCCAGAGTAGTCGGCTCCTAATGGCAAACGTGACAACCAACACCGCAACAAAAGCCACTGTCGCGATGGCAACGACGCAGACATCCGTTATTTCAGCTCTGGTACGTTCCATAATTTCCTACCCGTCTTCACTTCCTTATCCGTCTGGGAAGTCTGCCTATTTTGCTTTAACGAAATTCTTCTGCGCAGACCGGAATGTTCTGGACATTTGTGAAGAAGTATCGACTTGGAAAAGTCTCTACCACGGCACGGCCGAGATTCAGCGTAGAAAGCGGCGATGTGTATTCGCCTTTGGTGCAGGTCCAGTGCAACGCCACTCTCCGCGAGACCATCGAAGATGAAGAGTTACACTTTCCTTACGGCGGATTGTTGACCTTTGGCTCCGGAAGCGCACCGACAGCGCCTCTTGTCGTCCCATCCAAGTATTGGAACTACCAGGCTCCGACGGGAGAGACGATCGATGTGCACTGGGTCAACAGGACAGAGATGGCATCTGGCAACGGCGACGATTACCGAGGAACAGTCGGAATTCTTGTCAAGCTTCCTGTAGCCGCTGTTCCCCAAGACACAGGCGAGCCCTATCGCTACAGCTACGTCGTTCCCTGCGTCGTGGATGCGCGCTGGGCGGCAACTGCTATTTCATACGATCCCAACAACGACGACATGATCACTAGCAACCTAACCTCTTCCTCCTCCCTCAACTCCATAGCCGGAGATGCGGCGGACTCGGGAGCGGCTGCGCGTGAGAAGTATGGCATCAGCGACCTAGTGCGCTTAACGGACGACTGGATTGGCAATTTCGATGTGCCGGTGGAGAGCCAATACGCCTCTCAGGAGAACACGACTATACGGTCGAACATTGGTTCCATCTTGGCGGCTTTCCTCAATCCGAGTAACGCAAGCCTGGGGCTCTCGATATTCTTTTCGCCGAACCAAAATCTGTCATCTACGGATGAATTAAGCAGCATGTATCAAGGCGTCGCTGAAACGGTCTCTACTGTCTTGTCCTTGTCGATTGCCGATGGCATGTCGAGGACGAACTATCTCGGATACAATCTCATTGTCAGTGATGGGACGCTCCGGGACCCCGATACCTACAATGCTGCCTCGCTCTACCTCCAGTCGACGACATACAGCCCGAACCAGACAGTGGAGTGGGATGCTTGGGCAAAGAAAGATCTCGAGAAGGCCTCCCCGTACACATTTACATCTGAGCGTTATGGGTGGGGATACGGCTTAGGAAACCCGACGACCCAATTCGGGATAGCCATCCTACTCGTCCATCTGCTCCTGCTGGTGATATACATCTCTTACCTTGTCGTATTTCGCCTTTTCCAGCATGGCTGGACGAGCGAATCGTGGGGAGACATAGGCGAGCTAGTCGCGCTGGCCTCGCTATCGCAGCCGCAGTCACAGCTCCAGCATGCGGGCGGTGGCATTGACTCGTGGAGAACATGGCGCTTTGGCGTCCGAATACGCGCGGTCGACGACGGGTCCGATCGCCTACAAATGTTGATTGGCCGGAACAGTGAAAAACACAGGAAAAATGAGAATGGGACCGGCATTCGCAGGCGGAAGGCCTACAGCTAGGCAAATAGCTTGGCTATCTTGGGAACGGGGCGTATTGTGTTAGGCAATTGCTGCCTTTATAACGCTTCTTGAGTATGCTACATCGTGATACCAGTCTATACAAAAGCAATAGAGGCGTTTCTGTGAGATATTAGTGACCTTCCCAAATAAGTAGATCTTGCCCGTAGTGTCTTCCCATGCCTTCTACTGTGCAACATAAGCACTTACGCGTAATTCCACTAAGCTTAATACTGAACAGAAATCCTCCGTAATAACACCTTTGAGGAAGATTGAAATGGATATATCTCTCGGATAAGGCTCTATCCTCGAGCTTGACCATTCTTGGAGTGAGGAAGGTTCAATACCCTCCCCCGGAAAAGCCTACCTCCATAAACCATATCCCTAACTACCTAATTGAGTTGCTACAAGGTTGATCAATTACAGATTTGACTTGGGCAACCCTTCTGTGTCCCCAATCCGGATTACGTATTTAAATGCACTTGCCTTCCCAGACTTCAAATTCTGTAAAGCAAGTTGCAGCCCCAGCAGCCCTCCCGGAGCTACCTCAAACGGATGCCCTTTGAACCAACCCTTCAACAACCCTCGCTCAAAGAACTTATACATCATAGCCCCAAAGTCTTGATCACCTAGAAGCCCCACGAGCTTTTTCTCCCCCTTAATACCAGGGTAATTATCAGAGTGAACCTTTCCAACCTGAGTGAAGGACTTTTCAAAGTCCGGGGGGATGCCCTCGTAGTTCTTGCGTGCAAGGACAAGAGTTATCCGCCCCTTAGACAGATCCATGACTTTCATCAGATTTTGGTAGCTACCTTTGTCACTCACAGCATCAAATGCATAGCCAAGCTTCCCATGTCCGTGGAGAGCGGTTTGCAACCCACGGACAACTTCCTCATTGCCCTTGCGGTAGTCGACGATCGTGTCACCTTTGGATCTGTCGATTAACGATTCCACGTACTTGACACCCCGGCCGGCGACACATATGATCGGATGTATGTTAGACAGCGTTGCAAGTTTGATGGCAAAGGAGCCAACGGCACTTGCAGCTCCGTAGACGACCAACGGTAGTTTTTCCTGGGCGGGAAACCACGGAAGCGGTAGGCCGAGTCTTTGATACAGACCAAGGGCGGCGGTCATGCCAGCTAGAGGGATAGTTGCTGCTTCTTCAAACGATATGTTCGGCGGAATGTGGAACGTGGTGGCATCCAGCCCAACGGCGTACTCGGCGAAACTTCCATGCGGGGTGAGCATTTCATGAAAACTAGCCACTCTATCTCCTGGCCTGAAGTTGGTAACAGCGCTGCCGACAGAGTGGACTATGCCTGCGATATCGTCGCCTTGGTTGATCCCGGGCACTGGCCGAGTTAGATATTGGATGATAATCTAAAAATCGAATCCAAAACTTACTTCTCTCTGCAATTGCCCAATCCTTGGGGTTCAATCCAGATACTATGACTTTGATAATCAGATGGCTCGGGCTGGGCAAGGTCGGGAAATCCACCTCTTCAATCTCGACCTTCGGCCCTGGGAAGACCAGTGCCTCTTTCATCTTGAATATAGGTCTGATTTCTGTATGTCAACTCTTTGGACGGCGTTGGTCTTTTAGCAGCCCAGACCGGCTTCGTGGTATGTAGTGGGAAATGGTTGCTTAAGAAAGTCCACGTTGGGAATAGCTTATAAATCGCGAAATGCTGGACCTCGGCTGACCCCACCTCCTTATTCGGTTTCTGGCCAAATAGACGGCCAACATGCGTCACCCCTAACCTCAAGGTCCTATTGCCCCGCAACAGGTGAACCTGGCCAGCAGAGCCGCCGGAAGAATGCCTCGGAGGCCCCAGATATGGAGTAGTAGGAGCAAGCAGCGCTAGCTACAGCTAACTAGTGTGAGTTCCTCATTGATGATACCACGCCGACCCGTCGCATCGGCGATCTGGATCGTTGAATATCTAGAATGATAGTGATTCAACAAAACACCAGCTAGTATTTAAATATCCTTAATAACGACTGAAGCAACATATTCTGACTAACAGTCATATATTCTCAATGATTCCGGGGCAAATGCTGTCCATTTTCGCCAAAAGGCTCTTCCATACCTTTTCCTGTGTCTCTCTCCCCTCTTGGCTATTCGCGAATGTCGATACCTTGTTTCTGTTTATGATTCAGGTGTTAGCAACAAATTCGGGTTGGTTTCGGAGAACTCTTAGGATAGTTGACTTACTCCGAGACCTTGCAATCGTCAAGGTACTTCCCATCGGTCTCGCGTCCACCGTAAGCGGCCCAGACCAGTGTCCGAGCGCCCTCTTCGGGGCGTCGACCCAGCAAGTGATCAAAGCACCAATGGTATATCTCTTCCTTGACGCTGCTGCTTCCTCTGTTGACGAGCGTGGCCACCGACCCTGGGCTGATAACGGAGGTGATGATGTGGCCGAATTTTGCCGATTCTCCCAACTTTGCGGCCAGCATGCGGACCGACATGAGCAACATGAGCTTGGCAACGTTCTATCTGCAGCGAATCATGTTAGTGTAAGACAGTTTGGTGAAATATCTTGAGCCGAACCTATCCTGCATGTTGGCATTGCTTTCGTTCGCCAGCTGAGCTAGTATATCGTCGGCATTCCGCTCGTCAAATTTGGCCAGCCAGTGCATATGCGAGCCCACAAAAGTCAAGACCACGTCCTTGTCTAGCTTTATCGACGTCTCTCGTAGATTAGGTAGCAGAAGTAGACCAAGTAGCATAGTGCTGACAAAGTTGACGGTTATGGTACGCTCGTTATCCTCGGCGCGCTCGAACTTGCGCGTCGACCCGCCGGCGTTCTCCACGACGACGTCTAGGCGGTCTAACGACCGATTTGCCCGATAAGCAAACGCCAGGACAGAATCATACTTGCAGAGATCCAACTCCCAGACTTCAATTATAGTGTTGAGATTGCCGGTCGACTTGCGGATCGATTCCGCCGCTTGGTGGCCCTTTTGGGGAGACCGGACGGCGAGGATGACACGAGTTGCATCTAGATGCACAAAGGTCCGCGCGGCCTCGAGTCCAAGGCCGGCACTGGATCCGGTGACGATGATGGTCTGCCCAGCAAAGGACCGAGTAGGCTTCGGGAGGCGAGTGAAAAATTGCGAGCGGATGTAGGAGCCGATCATCCATGCTGGTGGCCCCATGGTGGGAACTGGTGGAGAGGCGAGCAAACGGAATCCTAGGTATCATAAAAAGAAAGTTGCGCAAAAACTCTTGGAAGAGAGAGCTGTGTCAAGAGTTACAAGAGGAGGCCATTAGAAAATAAATAAAAATAGGAGCCGCTCTTGACTTATATAATGGGGTCTTCAAACCTAGAATCGGACCTCAAATCCGCGGACATTAGATCGAGTGGACGATATTAGGACTGATTCGGACGGCTTTAGTACCAAAAGTCCGTTTCTCGTCGACTTTGAATCTCCTCGCTTCTCTTCATCTCGATGCCAGCACTCAGCCATGGCTTAGATACTGACTGCTAACATGTCTCGCCTTCGATGAGCTAGTCCTTTCTCGGACTAGCGGTAAGCATTGTGCATGAGGACGCTGCTGGTAGTAGTGCGTGTAAGCAGTCTGCTTCCCGAACCAAGGCCCACCAATTAAGGGCCGACGGCTCTAGAACCCGAAGTCTTGCTCGACACAAATCGGCTTGGCTTACCACGTTCCAACACCAAGGATGGCATGCATGCCGGTCGAGTCAACGGTCGAGCGGTCAGGGAGACGCGCTGAAACTAGACTCACCATAGGTACGGTCTTGCACAACCGATTTCGGGGAGTGTGTGGATATTTGCCGAGTTGGGTTCGCCAGCATCTGCAAATAATCCATATTGTGTGGTTTGACCAGGAAATCTGTACTAACGTAACCTGAATATGATTCTAAACTGAGGTGAATTTTCTGTGCCTGTCTCCTTCTAGGACAAGTTGGCCTATCCTATTTTCGATACTGGGCAGAAGTGACACATAGAAGGCCCAAGTACCCGAAGTAAAAACGCAACCTATAGCGGTAAGAGTGTGTCAGTTGTTTTTAACTGTCCCTGCACAAACAAGGTTTTTGTCATCGGTCACGCAGGCCACATAAAGGAAATTCTTTAGTTTTAGCGTCAGAGGCGCCAGTAATGCTAGTACTCCGAAGCACTCGGTCAAGCCTAGCAGCGAAGACAGCCGCGCCTCCACGTAGAAAAGAGAGCGTGAACACCTAGTTTCATGGTATTTCTGACGGTGGTTTCAATATAGTTCTGCGGTCAGGTTTAGTAATTGTGGGCTGAAGTCAGCTCTTTCCGAGAGTTTGGGACCCCCGGCTCTTTGTTTCTATAATCTCTAACAGAGAGCTCCATCCATCACTTTCACCACCAGCATAACATGTCTAATATATCACGTCGTTTTGGAAAGCGACACAGGGCTCTCGTACCTGTTTCCACCAAGCAGCTCTTTGCGGCTAGGCCTGTAAATGCTGCTACCCACAAAAGCGCTTGACAACCTCGGCGTTCCGAAACAGTCTTGTCTTCAGGCCAGAGACACTTTGAGGGATTCATCTTTGAACTAGATACACTCTTTATTCAGCGAGACTGGCCGTGTCTCTTCTGAAACGGCTCTTGGAAGAAAGGTTTCACAACCGCAGTACATTTACGTCGCCAAGACTAGTCGAGAAAAATCATTTAAATATCAATGTATCGCGCCATTAAGACAGTATGTACATTATTTAGGCGTGAAAATCATCTGCAACGGCGGCAAACGCGTCGTAAAAAGATCCTTGGAATCCTTTTCAAATCTCTCATCGGTCCCGCCGGGAGCAAACGCAATGTCGTACCGCAGCGCCGTGCGGGAGAGGACAGATCGCAGCTCCATCATGGCCATGCTCTTCCCGACGCATCTGTGTATTCCCCGCTGGAACGCGAGCCATGGGCTCGTCTCGGTTGATCGATTCTCCCACCTCTCCGGTATGAACGAATCAGGACTGTCCCAGTAGCGCGGATCACGCTGGATGGTGTAGATCGGGACCCCCACGATGGTATTGCCGGGAATGAAGACCTCGTCGACCTGGAGCCCTTCCGGTGGTGTCTCACGGACAGCGCCGTTCAAGCCCGGAGGCCTTAATCGCATCGTCTCGTTGATGATCCAGTCGACGTACTCGATGTCCTTGGCTTTTGCGTAGGTCCAATCCTTCTCCCCTCCCGGGAATGCCTCCTCGAGCAGGCTTTGCAATTTCCGATAAACCTGTGGATGTTTGCCTAAAAAGTACATGCTGAGAGAATGATCAGTCAACCCTCTTGCTAACAGCAATATTCAAGCATGGAAACCTACGCGGTCGTCATAGTGATGGAGGTTGTCTCACTGAATGAAGTGTCAGTGCGAGTGGGCAAAAAGGGACCTAAAATTGCTAATACTCACCTGCCGGCGCCAAGGAGCAAAACAGAGTCCTCGTCAAGCGCTCTTTCAGTGGGAGCCCCGGATCGGTCGCCCTCATCCCTTGCCTTGATGAGCCAAGTGGCAATGTCCCTGGGATCTTCGATGTTGGATGACGCTTTTTCCAGCCCCCAAGCCTATGGCACGTTAGCTTGCAAAGCCTACTCTAGACGAGGGATGGGTGAGTAGTTAGGTACTTACCTCCTGTCTCTTTCTTAGCTCATTCCTGCACCACTCCCTGAAACTATCTACACGGTTCCTGCCACTGGGGACCTTGTTGAGCATGTTCAACGTCCACGGGATCATGCGACCTACGGCCACGAGATTCAGCACGTGGCGAAGATCCCGAATAGCATCGTGTTCTTTCCCGGATGAGAGCATCCCGAAGTCTTTGGAGAATCCTGCCGTGACCGCGATGTTAGCATGATGGGGTTCCCTTTTCGACCCGCAAGTCACAACCTACCGAGGTCTCCGATGATATCAAATGTCAAGCACATGGTGCGGTCAGTAACATCCACTGGTCGGCCCGTTGCAAAGTCAGATAGCAGCTTGTCCACCATGGCTTGGATTCGAGGCTCATAGATCGCAAGAGCTGTTTCATCGAACTGCTGTCAGTGAATAGAGCGAGTCGGCCTGTTTGGTTATCGAACATACCCCTGTAGCTAAGGCCTTGCTCCCAGACCTTCTTCCTTTGCCGATGAAGCTCCGGATCTTTGACGTTCTGCAGCGAAGAGTGGTTATCGCCGTCTTCCGTTATCCGGTACTGGACGTCCTTCTGACAGTTTGATGATGGCCCGTATAGCAGAGGAATTGCGCTGGCACGGTTTATCGAGATCCATCGCGGGGCTACGGGAGAGGTAGGCATGTCAGGAGGACGTGTCAAGAGCGCGAGAACGGTACGCGGGGTGGCCTACCAACTCGGACAAAATCGCCATATTTCTCATGGTATTTATGCGTGTCTAGTGTGGGCTCTGTCAGGACAGCTACAAAATGCCGCGACTTCGTGGGTATGCGTTTGGGGCCGAAGGGCCCCAGAACTTGCGACGAGAGCGGATGGGGGAGGAAAGGAGAAGACCCCATACAAAGGTATAGCTCTTGCGTCCGTACAACCAAGTATGCACGGCGGAAAGCGGTGATTTTGCCCCAAAACGGCCCAGGAAAGTGCCGCAAGCGGTGGAAAAAGATGCGGTAAATCACCATGCTCGAAAACAGTCCGGTGTTGAAGAGAGCGGCGATGCAAGTAGTCCGCACGAGCGCGCCAAGAATTGTGTAGGCGCCAATGTTGACATGCATAAACACCAGGCCCCAGAAGGAGCCGAGGAATGTGAAGACGAAATGCCATCCGTAATTGTCAACATCCAGAGGTCGAATGGCCTGATGGAAGAGCACACCTAGAACCAGTGCAACCTGGGCGGTGCTCGCCCAGGAAGCGTTGACGAGCGACTCTAGTTCGAGCATATTCGTGGCGTGCTGGGAAAATCGGGGAACGGCACGCGGGGATTTGCGCCGAGACGGCGAAAAATAAATAAGTGGGAAACAGCAGTAGGGCTGGAAATGGGATGCCCATAAGCTAATATAGGGAGAGAACTATCTATCGGGGAAGTGGGCCTTGAGGTGGCACTGTAGGACCACAGTGCGACAGGGCTGGCCCGAAGACCAAACCATGGGGACGATATTCGACAAATTCCCGGCAAGACATGTTAATCAAACAGTGGCAAAGGTCCCATGGGCAAACCTGAGTGGTGCTGCCGTACGGAGGGAGTAATTACTGGGGCGCCCGGCCTCGGTCACTCGGTCAGCTTGGCCGGCTACGTAGCTTATTCGTAAGTACCCAGCTAGGTTTGCAGGCGGCAGAGTACCTGCCAGCTCGAGTGACTTAGCTCCGTAGGCCAGCCAATCTCAATCCTTGGCTAGCACCCTTGGCACACTTTTTAGGTCTCACCTCCTAACGCTCGACAATCGGCTCCAAGCTGCAGCAAACACAGCAAGCGGCCGCTAATGGAGGACGCGGCTTCTCCACCTCTATAATAAACAGAGTGCAGTTGGTCAATCTATTGTGGCACATGAAATTAAAGTGCTTATCGTCGACAAACACTCCCAATGTAGGTTAGCATTGATGACAGGATTGCGAGTTAAGACAACATTTGTTTCCGACATCCTGGTTTGTGGGTACCAGTACGGAGCACAGCCGGGACTTTTCCGCCAGGCCTTACAGTACGAGATGGCAGATCTAGAGCTATGGGTACAGGGCTTGTGCGGGGCGCTTACGCGTGCCTCAGTTAGGTGCTATTCGGGTGGCAGCTTTCCAAGCCTGTATCCGCCAGTGACTATTGAGGGTCCACAGAACAACCCCAGACTGATGGAGCCAGCTTGCCCAAGTCAGACAACTGCATATCTTGCGACTGGCCTCCTAAAGAATGTGTCTATAAAACATTAGTCTTGTGATTACTGCCCAACCTCACTTCGCGATCTTGATCTGCCCCTCTTCTCCAAAAAAGAACCCTAGTTCCCAATGAATCGTGTCTCGTACGGGCTATGGCCGTGACGTGGTGAGTCGTCTCTACTGGAATGCCCGGCTCCTGAGAAACCCAAGCTTCGACTCCGACTCCTTGTATCTCACATCGAAGTAGTCCTGAAAACGGAGCGCGTCGTTGACAATCTGCTCCATGTGCGCGAACCGCATCGCCCCGCGCCTTTTGTTCTTCAGCGAGGGCGATCGACTGTGCCAGTCTCAGAACGTTCTAGATCAGCCTCCCATTTGGCTTCTACTGTTGTAGATCATCGAGCCTATCTAACAGTTGCGCTTTCCCTTCGGATTCTAGGGGATCGAGCCGGTTTAAAAAGTTTAACCATATCTCGCCCCGAAGCTCTGATGTCAGGGCGTTGCATCGGATGGCGAGCGACACGCGGGGTTGGAATGCGACATCCATCGTGGAAAGCCGGTTGGTAGCGAGGAAGATAATTCCGTGGTGGTACTCAATCATCCGTAGAAAGACTGTCCCGAATCAGATGGTCGAGAACGGTCTCTTTGATGGGTGCGAAAACGACGGTCCTGATTACCGGATACGACTGCATTTCTCTGCAGATTCTCGACAGACCGCTTCTCGGGCACGACGATCGCCTCATCGATAAGAAGCGCAGCGTCTCATCTCAACCCCATCGCTAAGGCTACTAGGTATGCTCCTGGCTTATAATCCATCACAGATAACCGATGGACTAAACTCGTAAAAGACTGCCCCGAATCGTCCTTTCCGTGGTGTTTGTATCGGCTGGAATCTCCTTTCTAACCCTTTGCTTCAACAGGCTCGCTAGGCTTATAGTATGCGAAAGATTTCTCCTCCAACCCCACAGCATCCACCTGGAACATGATATTTACGACGAGAGAGAAACTCCCCTTGCATCAGTCCATGAACATAACAATTGCCGATTAACCTATAGGACTCCCCCATAGGGCGAAGAATGAAGGGCGCATCGCCGCCGAAAAGAATTGCAACTACGTCCCCAACCCTCAAGTTTTGAGGGCCAATCCCAATCCACTTGCGCGCAGTTGTAAAGGCCGCCTTGCCTATTAACTTGGGGGCCCGAACGCCCTCCACCTCGGTGTATTCGTCGTCGCCAGACTCGATTTCTTCGGCATTTGATGGAATGCTGAGAAATGCAGCTTCCGGAAGGTCTCGAACGCTTGCCTCCAGCCCCCTCTCTGAGGAAGCCGAAACTCTTTCGCACTCGTTTTGAGGGTCCCGGCCGAAAAAGACAGTCTGCCCGAAGGCTTTCCTCATGGTTTGCATGCAATGTGCCTCATGCGGCGAGTAGAAGATATCGGGACAGGTGTGTGTTGGAATATCAAAGGCCGTAGGGCGCGCGCAAAACACAGAACATGGCTTCCCTGCATCGCAGAACAAGGAGATGACGTCGCCCAGTCGGAGGGTATTGGTATCTGAGAAACTAGGGTTTGAAGATCCGGGAGGACCGGGTTGATATGTTTTAGCCGTGGCCAATACGGTGTCGACGAAAATGCCCACGGCTTCCAAGACATTATCGGGGCGGAAGGTGACTATGGGTGGTAAGTCCAGAGACGCGTTATACACAGATCCGCGAGACCAGTGCGGCTCAAAGATGTTGCCGTTAATGTTCGGACCCAAGGTAAAGTTTGGTATCCACGAGTAGCCTCCGTTGGTTTCATCGCTCAAGATTCCACCGCGGACCTGGCAGTGATGCTCTAATTCTCGTGTTTCCGTCTCTCTCTTGGTTCGAACCATGGACAAGATCCCTAGGCTCTGGTGAAATTGTATGATCGCTTTCGCTGCATCTGCAAACACCTCCGCGGACGTTTTGGAGTAGTCGATTCTAAAGTCGTCGGAAAACTTGGAGCTAGTCAGCCCGAGAAGACTATATATCCGGTCCTGCGCCAACGTAGAGCTGCAAAACTGGCTAGTCAGAAGTAGAAAGGGTAGCGGGATCCCTCGGCGGCGGTAACCTGCCTCGGTGGCGACTGCGTGCTCTTCTAGGTCTCGACATATGAAAATGTTCTTAGCCGCCGCCAGGTCAAAGGAGTGCAGGTGTGAGTCGCACAGGTCTCCGTGAAGTTGAGGCCGCTCTAGGAAATTGCAAAGCCGATCTGTCGCTGTTTCCAATATGTTAAGACTGAGTTTGTATGGCCCACATAGAAATTCGGGGTCCTCTGCTGCAAGAACCACCTCTTGAATTACCCAACATCGCTTGAACCAGTCCCGTCCGTATAGATCACGTAGCCCAGAGACCAGGTCTGTTTCCGAAACGCTAACAGCTGCCGCCAGTTCAGACCATTCTAGAACCTGGTTGAATTCGTCTCGGGTAGCAACGACTTCTAGGCTGCGTATTGCCATCTCGCTAACTGACGTGCTCTCCCCGAGCCAGACAACGACCCGAATCGCGAGAGAATATACAAACCTCATCAGGGGGATTTGCGTGTTCTTCTCCTCTATCGAGCTCTGATTGATACAAATAGCATCGACCCATAGAATGGTGATTGTTGACTGGCCTCGAATCCGTCGCAGGGCCGAGGACAGATTCTTGGTGACTGGCAATATGTCCTCTCCGAAGTACATTTTCTCTGCATTCTTCAAAGATCCCCACGTGTATGAAAGGGCTGTGAAGATTGGCACAGGATGGCTATCTAATGAGATCTTCGATAAACGACCCTGGAGCTTGTCGTCTCCTTTTCCAGGAAGGACCTCCAACAAGCGGATCTCGCGATTTGAAGGACAAAGGGGGGGTGCGATTCGATCATAGGCGGATACTACACGGATGGGAATTGGGCGGGATGCATCCATTGTCGCAGATCGTCTTGAACAGCCGTATGCACAGAATATGAACTTATTCGGGTTGTATGGTGATAATTAGGGACTCTGTTTGCGCGATTTATGAGAATTGGAACTCTTCCTTCAGCACATGTGTGAACATAGGTATGTGAAATGCCAAGAGTTTTTCAGCCGCACTTCAAGCTAGCGTCAACAGTCTCTTCAAATACGCGCCTGGGGTTAAAGGGAAGGCTTTCTTGGCATTTGGTGCTGATTCATAGTCTATTTGCTCCGTCGGCTCTGAGAATCGAAGCTATTCTTATCCCAGCACTTAGGTTTGATACTCGTCGACGTTGCTATCCTTTTTGTTCAGCTGCGTATTAATAGCAGATTTCATATATATTTTCTACTTTCAAATCATAAATCTAAACAAAATCTATCATAGCAGTCTTTTTATTATAATCGCCGCCAATCTCCAGTGCCTCAAACTGAAAATGTGTAAAGGGGCTGTCTTCCCGAGTCGCATTATCCCACTGATTATCCGTGTAATCTGCTTGGAACAGCTCTTTCAACGCCGCCGCCAACCTCTCCCCTTTAACTATGTCTGAGTGAGGAGTGTAGCCCACAGACCTTTGCACCATATCTGAGAATAGTTGAAAGCGAGTCATTTCAATCATGACGCTTGTAGTTCGTCCTAAAAATATGGCAAGTTTGGTGAAAAACCCAGCGAATTTGAGCCAAGCCTCGGAATCCCAGATTGTTTTTTCCACCTGGTAGTGGAATCTTGGCGAGTACTATGCTAGGTTAGAGTGGCCCGTATCAGTGTTCTCTGGCTTGCTTACAGTTCTGAACCACGCATTGAAGTTGAACTGAATTCCAGAGGCAAACACAATCAACTTGTCATTTTGCTGCATGAAGTTAGTTAAGCCAAGAATTGCACAGATAGAAGTCAACATACGGGCGCGACGTGGTGGTTCCAGGAAGCAAGACCGTTCTGCTGAACGCTCCACCCGCCATAAAGGCCACCTGAAGCCAATGCTTGGGCTCCAGCATCGAATTCTAGGTTGACCTTAACTGAACTTCCATGCCAACAAGTAATGGCACAAGCCGTAGTGGCGCAGGTTTGCGTCACAATAAACAGTCCGTGGGCTCGAACGTCACGGCCGACTTTGCTGTTGATTAGAATTTTGTAATTCTTCTTCATCCAGTCTTCAAAAGGCTGTTGGAATTTGTAGCCTTCGATGACGACCTCTGGAGAGGTGACGAGGATTGCTCCGTGGTCGGTGCTTGACGAGTATTCGGTCACAGCCTTTGCAGACACGATGCCTGCCGTAGCAATAGAGCTGAAGAACTGAATCAGCCAACATGCCCAAACGTTTGAAGCCCGACCAAAGTGAAGCATACTCCAAACCGAATCGCCCTCCGAGCTTTCTCTCCTTCACAGTCGATGATCCCTTTGGCTCCCATGTCACCGTCTTCGTCGGGGCGGCTTCTAGTTTCTCTGGCTGGCTAAGCCCCCATTCCTTTAGAGATTCACTATCGCCTAGGGACGCAATCTTTTGCCAGACCCCGTTTGCGTTGAAATAGCCAATTGATAGGACACGCATTTGATCTTGGGATGCGGGGTGATATAGCGGGTAGCCGTACCCATGGTCCTTCATAAAGAGAGCATAATCAAGTGCTATATTCTGCTTGCCCATGGTGGGCTTTGGAGTGCCCGTGGCAATGACAGAGGTGCCACTTGACACTGCAGGGAGTGCTTTTCAGGAAGAAGCACAGATGAAGCATTTCCAAGATGGAAGAAAGGCTGTGCCGCGGTAATGCATATTGTAGCCTTGCAAGGAACTTACGTAATTCGTAACATAATCCACCTCCATTCCGGCCCCCAACCACCTAAATAAAGCAAATCAGGGACGTAGTCAGGGGTACTCTTAGCTCTACCACCTTTCCGCTCACGCGCTAGAGAATGGGCCATCGCGACATCCACACGAGTATAGCCCATCAAAATGCCATCTATCCTGGGAGTATCCATTGACGGCAGATCCGTTCGGGCTCGGAGATATTGCATGCATGCACGGCTATATGTAGGTAAGCATGCAGCCGAGTCACAAACCGATGATGTGACAGAGACGAAGCTTCAAGAATAACAAACTTAGCCAAATTCATTTTCTTGAGGCCTGCGTCTATAGACTTCAAACTAGTGGATGCATATACCCGTGTCGACCAGCTGCTTCTTCTTAATCTAGCGTGCTTCAGCACACATTGGTATTCCAACCGAGACCATACCGATATATATACCTCCCCTCTAGTAACTATAGCAACAGCTTCTAGCTTTACATTGTAACAACAGGCACAGGGCGGGTGAGTAAGTCAACATATAGATCAAAGAAACGGGCATTATCAATCCCAAAAACCACAGCTGATAGAGTTTCGATCTCCATCCCCGGATACGGGTCGTCGCTCCAAACGATTCCCTTGCCATAATTTGCATTGAAATCGCAGCTCACATCGACATATAGCTCCCGCACGTCTAAATCGAAGCTCGGGTCTAACAATGACACCAGCGCAATTGTGTCATAAACGTAGCCCCAACGCTCAATATCTTTGAAAAGAGTGGTAATTGGCGTAGCGGGCTCGTAATTCGCGATCGAATCATAGGTCTCATTTGACACGGGCACCGTGTTCGTCGCATCCAGGGGAACGATTCTTCGTGGCACATTGGCCCGCAAGACAACTCGAGCGGACTCGGGGTCAAACCACCAGTTCGTCTCTCCAGCGCCGATATAAGAGTTGCCCGGGGCGTATATTTGTCCCCCCATAATGACGATCTCTCGTATCAACGGGATGATGCTTGGATCCTGTCGCATGGCGATGGCGATATTTGTCAAAGGCCCAATGGCAAGGATGGTCAGCTGGCCTGGGTAACGGTGGGCTGAATCGATGATGAACTGGACTGCCGACCGAATCTGTGGAATCGTGTGCGTTGCAAAGCCGTCCGGGGGCGCGACGAGCGACTGAGGCTGTGGTGCCAGGTAGGCTCCTACGTAGTGCGTTGCATTACCGAACAACAATTTTTCGAGCTGGAATGAAGCATAATCATGTAAAAAGGGGGTCTCCGTGCCGATGTAGACACCCACCTGGTGCTCCAGTCCCATGCGTTCAACCGCCTTGAGGCAATCAGAAACCCCCTGGTGGAGCCACTGGTTGCCTGTGACTATGGTTAGACCTAGCAACTCCAGACTGCCTGCTGCATGCAGCTGAGCTGCCATGGCGAATGTTTGCCCATCATCGCCTATCGTGTTGAAGTCGGTGTCGATGATGACTTTAAGGCTCGGCTTCGTCTCATTAGCCTGGCTGGCAGATACGCTCATGATTGAGCATCCTATTACGAAAAGCTCCAGAAGCTTCATGTTGAGACTCAAATGACTTCTAACAGCAGGCAAAACAGCTATGAAGCGGTGTGCGGAAATGTTTCCACCTTCATTCTTCTTATACTTTTGGACGTAACAAGATCCGATAGCTCCAAATGGTATTTTGACCCACTCGCACCGCCAATCGCACATGAATAAGGTGGTGTTGAACACCCCTCTCTAAGTGACACCAATCCACTGAGAATCCTACCCTAGTGTAGGGGGTAGTAGACCCGGCCAATAACAAGTCTTGATAGCGCAGATTGCTACTGCTCATGTCT
Source organism: Thozetella sp. PMI_491 (assembly GCA_021432635.1). NCBI lineage: Eukaryota > Fungi > Ascomycota > Sordariomycetes > Chaetosphaeriales > Chaetosphaeriaceae > Thozetella > Thozetella sp. PMI_491. Next base: position 471,069 of record MU270036.1, read on the forward strand.
GATCCGTCATCATGGATACTTGTCTTTGTCAGGCCTTGCCCTTGCTTTAGGCCTCTACAGATTATGACGCTATACCGGTCTTCCGATCATAAGCCAGGTCCGGTCACAACTCAGGGATATATATAATGACTCTATCTCCTGTAGCCGAAGCTGCCCTAGGTCTGGTAAGACTGCCGCAAACAACAATCGCTGGGAAGAGAATGAAATCACAGCGAAAAGTCGATTGCCGGTGACCACTGTTCCTGCCGAGACAGTGTCGACGGAGGTGAGAATCGCGACGGAAATAGCTACGACAGGCTACGATCAAGGGACCCATTTTTTGACTGGTGGGGGGTAGAATGTCTTGGCTTAGGTCACTAAGATTTCCCTAGCCTACAAACCTCTGGCCCCCATCAGCTCCTACATAGGCTTGGCATAAGCTAAAAGGTTCTATGATAAGGTTCGTGACTATGTTGAGATATCGGAGATACGGGAGTTACTACTACCGGTACCCTACTGTAACTACTGTAGACTCCATAGTAGAGAGGTGTAGGGATACCTTTCCCCACCCCTAACCTCCTCTATTTCCTTTAGCCCTGGTTCCCTTGCAGCGAGACGAGTGAACGGCACCACCAGCATTTACTGGCTGAAGTGCAAATAGGACAGTAACGCTAGATATCTGATTAGTATGGCAAACTATGTAGGGGGGCTGCGTAGTTTTGACTTTAAAGGTCATATGGAGTAGAGCTATCTAGGATAAGCAAATAAGCGCATTTGGGTCACACAGCGGATGCTATGCCCGGAAGGTTAGGCACTGGGAATGAATCAAGCAAATCGCACGGCAAAATTCTTAATCGAGTGCGTTGGCATCAAGTGTGACGCACTCGATATATGTATATGTATACAGTTGATGTTGCTAGCTCCTCCCTTAAAGTACTAGTAGTTGAATAATTGTTACAAAAATACTATAGTCCTTATAGTCGCCTACTGTACTGGGCGTAATTACAATAGAGGGTACGCAGTCATGCCTGTGCAACTGCCGCCCAGCAGAATCCCGCGTTGACATGACAACAGCATTCGGTATGCTGCATCGCCGAAGAGGTGTTAGTTGCCCCAAGCACCGGAGCTGCAGTCGAATGGCGTCATTGCGGCAATGGAAAACCCCCCACAGTGCCCTCGGGCGTTTCCAGCAACCTTGCAAGTTACCCACCATTCTCAAGCAGGTGATATGCCGACTCGCGCTCGCCCTGGGTCTGTTGCGTCCTCGGCATAGCCTCTGTAATTTGCAACCCGGCGTCGAACCATTTTTAAGGTTAACGTACCCGGGATAGTAGTACGAGTCGGCCGCGTTGCCATCAGTGAGAAGGTATAACTGTACATGCTGGAATCGGGAAGATGTGGCGGTGTTCGGCTCAGCCTTGCCCCGCCACAGCCACGTCTTCAGCTAGATTGAGGGGTTTTGAGAGGCTGCAGCAAACTTGCCATTTTCTTTCGATTTGGTGCACAAAACCTCGAGCCAGAAGTCGCCTGCCGGTGCGACCATGGACCCCTTCTCTGCCATCGGCCTTGCCTCTAATGTTCTTGCCTTTGTTGACTTCGCCGGTCGCCTGGTCATGCATGGCGCTGAGGTTTACACCTCACCTAGCGGTGTGACCGAGCGGACCGCCGAGCTGGAGCGCGTCTACACTGATCTCGGCTTGTTCAGTTTGAAGCTGGAGGAGGAGAATGGCCGCTTCCGAGCGGGGTCTTCGTCCAAACGTTCCTTGGGTCAGCTGCTAGCTGATGCTGACGATTCGAGCGACGTCGCTAGCTGGGACCGCGCTTCGGCTCAAGCGGCGGCTCACATGCCGGCTTTAAAAGCCCTGGCATTAGATTGCAAGGCGCTCTGCGACCAGCTCCTTGCAATACTAGGAAAGCTAAAAGTCGACGAAGGCCAATGGCGGGCCTTGCGAAGCTTCAAAGTCGCTCTGAGGGCGGTGTGGGACAAGAAGAAGATTGCCGAGCTAGAGGAGCGTATCGGGCGGTTCCGGGACACAATTTCCGCCCATTTTCTCCCAATATTGACGTAAGTGTTCTCTTGAAAGGGATGGAAGGGTCAACTGGAGGGTCCATCTGAGGTTTGCGTACTGACCCGCCATGGCAGCGCCCAGCAGTCAATGCTGATGAAGGTAGTCGACGCTTTACGGCAGGAGAGCCATGAATTAAGAGCCGACCAGTCAGCCGGACTGGACCGCATATTCACAAAGCTACACGATATTGAACAAAGAATTCTATCCGGTCGAGAGCCCGAGGATGACAAAATTACTTTGCTCTCAGATGGAATGTCAGCCATGGTTCTCACAGAGGAGGCCTTGTGGGATGTAGCCAAGACCCAGATGATCTTACGGAGTCTCAACTTTAATAGCCGGCCGGTCCGCCATGATAACATACCCGAGGCGCACGTCCATACCTTTCGCTGGGCCCTTGAACTCGGCCGTGACCTGCAACACGACATTCCGGGCGCCGATGGTGACTGCGTGGATATAGACAGCGACGACTCTAGTACAGAAAGCAGTGTGTCAGAATCTCATTGCCAGAGTTCCTCTTCCGCACAGCTTGCGGCAGGAGCCTTGTTCAACACTTGGCTTCGAGAAGGTGACGGCTTCTTCTGGATTTCTGGCAAAGCCGGATCGGGCAAGTCGACTCTTCTGAAGCTCATCGCGAACAACGCGGAGACCAGATCCAGACTCAGAGAATGGGCTGGGTCCATGGACCTTGTAGTTGCAAGCCACTACTTTTGGAGCGCTGGAACCCCGATGCAAAAGTCCGAGGAAGGACTGCTTCGGAGTCTTCTCTTCGACATATTTCGAGCCTACCCTTCCCTGATCTCTCGGTCGTGTCCTGATCTCTGGTCTGATAGCGATGCGAAGAGAACTGCAGCCGATATAGAATGGACTACCCGCGCTCTGCGCGGCGCGCTGCAGGCTATCGCCTCTTACTCAGACACGCCAGTGCGATACTGCTTCTTCATCGATGGAATCGACGAATTTGCGGGGGACCACTACGAGATCAGCACGACGCTAAAGGCGCTCTCTAGCTCGCGAAACATCAAGCTTTGTCTATCGGGTCGCCCCTGGAACATCTTCGAAGACTTCTTTGGCCAAGATGCCTCCCGAAAGTTCTATGTCCACGACCTCACATTCGGAGACATCCGTGCGTTCACCACGAGCCGTCTGACGGAGCATGGGCGATGGAACCTAGTAGCCCACCTCAACCAAACGGAAAAGGATGCCCTCATTGACGAGGTTACCAGCAAGGCAAAGGGTGTATTCCTCTGGGTTTTCCTGGTAACACGGTCTCTGCGCGAGGGTCTCACAAACGGCGACACCATGTCAGACTTGCGCGAGAGACTTCGCTCTCTCCCGCAAGACCTCGAGAGCTTGTTCCGACACATGCTCAACCTCATTGACCCAATATACTCCGCAAAGGCTGCCCATACGCTCCGCATTGCTGTCGATGCCGAACAGCCGCTGCACTTCAGAATATACATTATTCTAGACGACCTCTCGACGGACCCTAAATTCGCATTGAGACCGGCCGACGGAGCCATGAGACCTTCGGAGTGGGATCAGCAGAGGGACTTGTGCAGAAGGCAAATAAACGCGCGCTGTGGTGGCCTGATTGAGCTCAAAAAGGACTCGGTCGAATTCATACACCGCACTGTACGAGACTTCTTGCGCGGGCGCGAAATGAGCGACTACCTCGAGACCAAGAGCTATCCTGGCTTCTCAACCCGCCTTGCTACCCTCCGCGCGTATGTGGCTTATATAAAAAGAGACGTGATACCCACACCGTCAGCTTCATGGAGCACAGCGATAGATCAGGCGCTATTCTACGTCAAAGATGCACTCGAGGACGACTGCAACGACGCTTACATACATTTAAAGGAGATGGGGAATTCTGTTTTGGGCCACCACCGATCGTATTTCTACTTTCGGAAGAATATTCTTTACGGTGGATATGACAAATTTGTTTCACTGGTGATGGCGGGAAGTCCGTATTACTTCGAAGACGTACGGCCTCCTATCGACCAACTGCTCAGGGTCGAGCTGGACGAACAAAGACTTTCGCCTCCGCATGTTCGAATCGTCCAAAGTATCTACCCGGCAGACTTCGAAGCGATAAAGGAGAACATGGATGGCTTTCGCTGTTCTGCGTTTAGGAAATTGGCAGATCTCCTCTCCGAGATAGTAGACAAGCCCAATAAGTACGAAGAGCCTCAGTACCCGGCACTAACTATCATATCTGACCTGATAGTCGACTGGGATGAGTTGGACGGGGCCTTTGTCAATAGCCCAGCCCAACCGGGAAACTACCCCGCAATATGGGCAGATTCGACGAGGGACATAGATTTGGGTTCCGTGGCGTCCAAGGTACGCGGGCAATTCTGGAGAGTTGCGGAGGCTGTAGTGCGCTATGGAAACCAGTTTGGGTGGGAGCTGGATCCTCTTGTGCCTGCACTGCAAGAGCTATTACCAAAAGCAAACCCCAACAGATGCCGGGCACCCAGAAGGGCCAAGGAGATTTGGGGCTCCAAAGGGCGAAAACGGCCAGCCGAAGATGAGGCGTACGGGCCGCCTGCGAAGCAGCCAAAGTAGGAGAAAGAACTGGGAGAGTGGTAAGCCCTCATTATAAACACTGAGAGACGATCTAGCACCTTAAGTATTGGTCGGATAAGAACGACATGGGCTCGTCGACCTAGATGAGCTCTGCACGTGAGGTAGGAAGCAGTTCTAGGATGAGAGTCTGCATGCCTCGATTGGCCGCATTGGCAACGATTTTGCTGTGTATATATTACTGGATTGCCGCTGTGCTTGGAGATGCTGGGCATAGCATCTGGAATGTAGATTACCACTATGTACATATACATATTGTGTGTGGCCCTAGCTTTGAAACATGCCAAAGAATTTACAATACACACAGAAAGCCAGTATATGATGTGAGACTTCGTAGCTAATAACGCCTTGATGATAAAAGCAACGAAGAATGCTTGTGTCAGGGTATCGCTCTATGTTTCGAGAACCCTGGCAGTTGGCTTGGTGGAACCTGTTCCGAAAGACTAGCTAGGCCGCTGTTGATAATATTAGCGATATCGGCTTAGGAAGCACCGGTGGCCAGATTCTTGACCAACTTGCTCCGAAAGATGTTCTGGCCTACATTTGAAAACACGGTAGATGAGTCGGGCAGCCCAGGTGAAGATCTCGAGAACCTAAAAGGTGACTCCCCTGCCAAGAGGTTCACAACCCCTGAGCTTATAGCCAATCCTTGCTTAACTGGGATGCTAGATACCAATGGACCATAGAATGCTCCGCTCAACTTTGCAAACGAGTCTTGACGTACCATCACTGGGCGCAAAACGATGAAGTCTGCTAGTAATCTAGGATGCACGGGTGGGCGCGCTGGCATTTAAAGGGGATCGATAGGTATGTAGGCTGAGCACAAGCAAATGTTATCCGGCGGCCCTTCGTGTCGATAGAGTGAATTCCTAATGAAATCGGCAAGGAACACCTATAAGAGGAAACCTCGGTTGCTTAGCATACGAGAAGTTTACTTTTTGTGCATTGTATTAATATGAGGCTCATGGCGCTGATCTCTTCGTCCCCGCTTGACAGGCTCCTTACCACATTTCCAGAACAAACAACTAAGATCTCCAATCTCGAACATGAAGCTTTCTATCGCTGTCATTTATGCCACCCTCGCCGTTGCTATGGCCTCCCATTGCAGCAGCACAGCTGGCTTTTACTGCCATGAGGGCAAGTGCTACTGCGAAGTCTGCAACAAGATCAGCGGTCTCTGCGATCATTCCGAGGTACCTCGTCTAAGCTGTTCCAACTAAAGGGCCGAGTGGGTACACTGTGAAAACACTGAAAGTGTCGTCGCGGTTCTAATGGCATAAATAAATGATGCTGTAAGAATACTTCTGGCGCTCGGCATAATCGAAGCTTTTACTTGGGCTATCTCAGTTTGAGAGACGTTTGGTTTGACTTGGTTGAGGGATTGACAGGTGGGCAGACTAATACAGAATCGGATAACCTCTCCTCCCCGACCCCAAAAGTTCATAATAAAAAGCTAGGCTGTCCTTCGATAATAGGCCTGCACATCTATCGGTTTATTTCCGCTTGACTTCTGCATATTCTGAGAGTTGCTGGTTTTCTCAACCGAGCCGTCGAATAAGGGAAGCTAACTTGCTTGTCACAAAAGAGGATAGCAATCACCCCAATATACAAGACGAATCTCGTCATTAAAGGTTTCCTATTTCATGGGTGGACCGGTGCTGCTGCTGCTTTAACCTGTGCTTAGGGTGTGCTTGAGGTATGCTTGGGGTGTACCAGGTGTGCTGATTGTGGCGCAGTTAGGAACCTTATTTTGCCACTGCCACTATAATTGATGTGCTACAAAACTAAATATGGACCAAGTTTATAGAGGTGCTATTTTAGACCCTATACAAATTATGTTGGATTGCCACGCCATCACATATAAAGCTCCCTATATAAAAGCTCCATACTAGAGATCCGTATATAAAGTACTGACCTCAGTGGGAGTTGAACCCTCAACCTTACGGTTGCTTACAAGCCCCGTTACGACGGCTACCCAACTAAGCCGTATGCACGTATCCGTACCATACCTTGCTATCCATTAGCCTCGACCGTAGCCAAACCTATATAGTTGACCACATCCCTAAACATGTGGGCATATGGTCAAGTACGCATGCTGTTCCAATATAATACGCTACGTTCCATTTGCTCGTTCCCATACTATTTACGCTTGTGCTCCCAAATCTCGATCAATCCTTACGCCTTGACCATCATTGTGATTCTGGCAATCAGCTCATTGCAACGAGCTATATTTTACCCTCGTACGGCCACAATTGACCCCACAATCGAGCAGTTTCGCTCCCTGCTTGATATCCTCATACGGATCCCCGTACGAAGCTCTCGTCGACGATCCAGTCCTCCCTGCGATCCACCAGACCTTACGACGTTAGATTGCTAGCATTAAGGCTGTAACAGAGACTGATCCTTAAGGTCCTCAAGTATAAGGTCTTTAGGGATCCTACTTATATAGGTGAGGGGCTTTCCTCCTGGATCTAGTCCTGACTCGGCCCCAAATCCCCTGTGTTTCCTGCCTGACTCCTAGGCCGGTTGCAGCATATGCTGGAGTCATACTGGCGGTTCTCCCTTACTCGTGAAGCCGCGTGCCTGTTCCCGTGATTGGTATCTTTGTATATAGTTCTTAATAACTGCCCACGCTTCTCCTTGGGTTGCCATGTTTAATCTGTGCCCGGTTTCCTTTTTATTTTTATTTTCCGATAGACTGTTTCATGTTGACCATACGCGAGATGGCATTGAACGGTTCTTCCTCGGGGGTTTGCCTTATATATCGATTCAGACTGTAAATATCCGAGGGAGCCACGCCACTGTCGAGGTTCTTTTTGGTAGCGCCGCATGACATTGTTCCCCTGGGTCGATCGACAGTGATGAAGGTATTCAAGGAGAGCGAAGCGGTACTTCTATTTCGATCGCACCGCCCTGAGGTCTGGGTGTCAAGTTTGCTGGTACCCATGCCACCGGAAGAGGCCATCTTGACAATTGTATAGCGCTGAGAAAACTCGTGAAATCAGTGCTTTGTAGACGACTTGGTTTGCCCAAGCTGGCAATAATAAAATGTCCGGACAGGAAGTCAAGCGTCTCTAGTCCGGTGATGATGTCGAAGGTACGCTGATGGTAGACTTATATAAATTATATTGTGGTCACAAGCAGCTTCTACGGCATCCGTTCTAATGTAGCTTATTTGCTCTCATTTTTGCGCCGGCGGGGCGTGGAAGTGTGAAAAACCCGGCGCGATGGATAAGCCAACAGGTAGCCAATGAGTCTTTTTGCGCCGGCCATCCCAGCGCACTTCGCCTCGCATCTGACATGGGCGCGCAAAAATGATGAGTGTCCAGGTTCAATGCGTGTCATTATATACCTATTCATATGGAATTTGCGAGGCAAGTCGCATGAAGAAAACTTGTGGTTCGAGATGTGAGGCTTTAGGTTTACGAAATTGTTTCTTGGCCAAGTACACTTATCTTAAGGTGGTAGGTGTGGCTGCAGCTGAAGACGTGGGATTAAGCATTGACCTGCACTCCTATTGGCTTGGTATCTTGGGTCGCGAGGCATGGACTTTCTGCACGCAAATAATCAAGCTGCCTCTGCGAAGTATCGGAAGACCAGGCAGACCGCCGAGGCAATCGCGAATTTTTGCGCAAGACCTACAGGTCGACGATGGCGCACCATGACAAGATTTGATTGGCCTTTTCTTTTTTGCGCCCCAGGATCTGGTTTGTTGTCAGCTACGGCACAGCAGGTGGCTTTAACTAAATTCGGCCTATCACACCGCCGTGCAGATGCCTCACCAAAATTTGAATCTTTTCCCGAGTCGACATGTACGGTTCGCGCACCGCTATGCCGCCCATTAAACTATCCCAACACTCCCAGCGATTAGCTTTGGCTCGAATCCCGCGAGCTCTCCAGAGGCTCAACCTCTTCGCACGCCATTCAGGGCGTTTTCTGTCTCCATTCCCTCAGCAGCCGCTTTTCACTTATTCTTTCTAATAGTTGAATGCCTCTCCTTTAGCTCAGCTGCCATGGCAACAAGCTTCGACCAAGACGCAAGGCAGATCGCCTATCGTCAGTCAGTTGTATCTACCGACTCGGGAGCGTCAGAATTATGCCGAAGTCGATTGACCAGCACACAATCAACCCGGCGGCCCCGAGGTCGTCCCCCGAAGGCTCGACAGGTCTGGCAACGGCCCAACATCCAGCGAAGTTTGGTTCGCCTCTATCTTTACACTGCAGAATCGACCCTAAGCACTGGAAAGATGGTGGACCTACTCGCAGGGCTCACACAGTCAGATGGAGCGATACCAGGGTATATAGTGCCGCGGACATGCCTTGTGCTTTCCCGAGAGCGTTGAAGTGGCTAACAGTAGTATATCGCTTAGTCAGAGAGACAGCAAACCGGTTGTGCATATCAGATCTATGCAATATGAGCTCAAGTCCTTGCTATCTCGCGGTTACCATGGTCTCCGACCCCGGAGCCGCGAGGAGGCAAGACGAAGAGTTGAGGGCTTGCGCTCTGTTCGAGCAGGCCGGATCGGCAAATCGCGTCTTACGAGTCGACCCCAGACCCGTCAGAATGATGCTGAGGCAGTTTCTGTGGTCGAGAACAACAGTGAAATGGACCAATCGCGAACCTTGTCTGCGGGTCGGCATAGTATAGAGACCCCAAGATCTAGCATTGACACCACAAGCCTTCAACAACTGGATCACAAATCGGTACGACTATCATGGGTCCGTGAAAGGCTGACCAGATCGTCGAGCGATCGCCCACCATCATCCGTGATTCTTGAGATCCGCAGTCTCCTCAGTGCCCAGTCAATTCGGAGCTCCCTGTTCTCACAACGGGCTGGAACAACAAGTCACACAGCAAAAGTTTGGCGAGTTCCGGCGCTACCAAGAGACCAGCTAGGCAAGACCGAAGGCCTTGTGTCAAATCCACCTATAAAAAACGTGGATGCCGACCATGTGCATAACAACCGGCTTATAAGACTCTGCTGCAAACATCATTACGTTTGCTTGCACCAAAGGATGTCTGGGATCTGTCAACATGTCGTCGAGCAGGCTGATCTCTCGCCATCCGTCTATTTCCAGGAAATAACGGATGACGAGCTTTCTATCAGACATGGCCGGGATATTTGGAACCAAACCATTCTACACTTGTTCGTTCGCTGGGCTCCTCACAACCCGCATTTCCTGTCGATGTTAATATACCTTATTTCCCGAGCAGACCCGCGTCTGCTCAACGTACGTAACCTGGACGGCGACACATTTATGCATCTCTTGGCGTACAGGATCTCTCGACCCGAGGCACGCTTATACTGGTGGTCTTCCCCCAGTATTGTGGTCCTCGTCAGCTTAGCACACTCGCGCGGCTACAAAGCACAACTACGCAACTCAGCAGGGCTAAATTTCCTTGCGTGTCTTCTTCCGAGCAGCTCCCCCGGAGACAATCTCGAGAGTGGATATTATCCTGGGATTGTCGTGGTCTTGAACGCTATTGCCCCTCCGGGGAGCAAAGAAAGCTTCCCAATAGACGACTTCCTGAGCTTATCCCTGTCCACTCGAACACCGGAAGGCGGTTTGGTAGCAAAACGAGTATCGGATTTTCTTTCCAACCAGGAGCAGATACTCCGGCTGCATCAGAAAGTTTTGCCGTACTCCTACTCGAATTATTACACCTTAACAAAGTCGACCCTACAAAAATATTCTTGCTGGTCTAGTAATTCCTCAACGTACGAACCCGCGGATTGGCGCATCATCGGTCCAGCCACCAGCCCCAGAAGCATACAAGCGGCTCTCGAAAGGGGGGAAGACCCCAACAGCTACAACGAGTTACACCAAACAATGCTTATGAGCATTATGGAGAAGATGCGCGCAAAAGTGCTCGGTGAAGAGGAGGGCGAGCTTATAATAGAAATTCTCCTTGATTACGGGGCGGATGTTAGGCTACGAGACCCTGACGGGAACACAGCCTTACACTACGCCGTGAGGGCCCAGCTTCCTATCGTAGTGAACAGCCTGATAAATGCTGGAATCGACATAATGTCAAAAAACGTCAGGGATGTTTCCGCAGCAGACCTCGCGGCGAAGCAATATGAGATGGCGCGACCTGGAGTCGCTGGAGCTGGCCCCGCGTATGGCAAATCGCAAAGCGTGCTTGTGAGACTTTTTGACATTGGATTTCGACGAACTAATAGGGTGATATCTTCAGAAGTATAGGCTGTCATGGACATCAAGCCATTCTTTCTTGAGCATTTGATACTGCAAAACTACAATGACATTGGTAGTTAATTCACCTTTGTCAACACTATTCTGGGCAACGACGCCTCATTATTGCCATGTTGCTCAATTATGTTAGGTTTTTAATAAATTATATCTCACCTGACGGAACCTTGAAACTACCTATGCTGTGTGCCTAGGCCTCGCCATGCCTCGGCCGTGAACGTTTCTCCTTACCTCTAATTATTAGACTCATTTTAGATGTTTCCAGGCTTACACACCCATGATTACTTCTGCTTGCCTCTTACCAGAGCTCGCACTCTCTCGAGACCTACGCCGGCGGCATATACGTGGGGGCGAGAGCCCGGAAGCCCGGCGGCTGTTGTGTTCTGTGGCATTGATGCAAAGATTATAGGATGCTATCGTTACACCAGTACGCGAAGTCTTCGCCTGAAAAGCGTTGGAATACCTCTCCGGTTACTACGTAACTTTTAACCCTTCAAAGGAAGGGTGAAGCAGTAATTGCGAAGTGTGACCTTTCACATGAAAGCCGAGGTCTAGGAGCTATGAGGAACATACCAGCCAAACGCCCTTTCTCGAGCGCTACCCTTGGCGGTAACAAAGGAGTGGAAGCACATACATATCCAAGAACACTTGAGGCTGCAGTACGTCAGAGACGGCGCTCAACGACCGTATCCGAAGGGACTTTGCGATTTGCATTTCACCGGCTGCATACCTAAGGTAGGCTTTTGTCGAGTTCTTAGCGGGGCTAATCCCCAGACGTTCGCACTGCGCTAAGCTACTCGTGATCGGATGTTGCGAAGTGCAGGTACGAACCCGAAAGCGCGGGGAGTTAGGACTACGTGTCGTGGCAGCACGAACGTCGCACGCGCGGGCGTAAAGTTTACGAATGTGTTAATGCATGAGTCCGGGTCTACGATCTTGCGGATTACCTAAACCGCCCCAGCGGCGGTAAGACTAAAGACCGATTTGTTCGTCCCGGCCTCGGGTATCAATTTCAACACCTCTTTAGCGTTAGCCTTTCTGCGAGAAAATAAAGATCGCCTCAAGGGCACCAAGTATTTCCAGGCGCCGAGCTATGACAACGTCTTCCTTGTCGGTAATCCCGCGAATCTTGAAGTTTGGGCCGCTGGCCGAAAGGATCACAATTGAATCATCTCGCCGTTGCAATAGGAGAGTATCTCGCCAGATTGGAAGTGCCTGAGTTCATCTCGCTCATAAGATCGGCTTGACTGTGACTGTCGGCTTGGTCGGGCATCAGCCAGCTGCGTACATGGAATGCGTGCAGTTCTCTTAATTATTTGATATTATAGGGGACGCGAATCTTACCTTAGATTATGTTACCGCTAGAAACACGATTGGGCTCATTCGAAGACCAGGTATGTGCGTTTTTCTTGGCGAGGAGCTCTTGTAACACGTTCCTGTTTGCCTAATAATTGTGCGATTAGGTTGGGAACTGGACACCCAAACGCCAGTTGCACTTGGAAACATGAAAGAGACATCCGTTCTCAAGCAGCGTGCTGCTCGTGCCTGAATAAGCTCGATCGGGACTATAATTAGGGTGGCCGAAGAAATCTGACTGAGCGCAACACTTGAGTCGTGTATGACGGACAAGACTAACTCCGGCAATCGTTTCTGACCTCGTCCGCCCACTACACCCCAATGCATCATGCCTGTATTTCGCAACCGGTACCCTCGTGAATAATGCATTTGTAAGGCAATCTACCGTATAATTGACCCGGTACTGACTAGGGGGGAAGCATGTGGTCCGGGCCAGGCTCGGACCCAGGCCGCACTTCCGGGTTCCCAACCACTTTCATATCTACTTTGCCGCATCCAAAGGCAGAAAGGGTAGCATTGTTTGCAACCCCGGCCAGCGGCCCCTACGCAGGATCTATTACCGCAGGACTAGTACAATTCACGGTACTTCGTTTTGTGTATCCATAGCCCAGGCGGCCTTAAGCCGTCACTTATCCCCTCGGGGCTAACCCGATGTCCGACTCGAGACGAAGGATTACACTACAGAACGATGAGCTTACCCTGGGGTGAATTTAGTCAAAGCACCCACTGGCTGCGACCCAAGTCACCTGGGAGAGTATGTCTACATCTTTGGTCGATTCAACGGTTCCGCTGGGCAATTTTCGATCGCTCTGCATGGAATCGAAGATTTTGAACCAAAAATGGAGTTCTCTGCGTGTATTGGTGACGACTCCCTTGGACCGGTAGTACAAGGCTGCCGGGACAACTTTGACTTCACACTTCGCTTTGAATCTATCGTTCTTTCCATCGTGCCGAACTCAATCTTCGTTGCTATAGCCATCCTTCGGACTGCTTTTCTGTGCCGCCAGAAGAGGCTAGTGCTACGCGGCGCCTTATTGCTGGCTGCGAAGCTCGTAGGTTGCATGTCGTCGCTGTCTACCATGATGGATATCTAACACTAGTGCTGAGCTTAGACGGTGGCTTCAGCGTATCTATGTCTTCAAATCTCCCTAGTGGCATTAAGCGCCAAGCACCGGATACTGCAACCATTTATATCCTCCACGATTGTGTCGACCCTGTTCGCAGCTTGCATTGTACCTCTTTCTTTCTTGGAGCATTCGAGATCCGCGCGCCCTTCTGTGGCCTTGAGCATATGCTTGGGAATCAATCTCCTACTTGGAATCGCTCAGACACGGACGCTCTGGCTCATGACCACCGACAACCAGACGCACAATGCCATCTTTGCAAGACTCTTCACGGCTGCCGTGGTTGCGGAAGCTCTCCTGCTTCTGCTTGAAAACCAAGGCAAATCCCGTTGGATCCGCTGCGGAGATGGAGGGATGCCTTCACCCGAGGAAGTGTCTGGGATCTTCAGCCTAGGTACCTTCTTCTGGATGCGCCAGCTCTTCCTGGACGGATACAGAAAAGTTCTACGAGTGGAAGACTTGTTTCCGCTAGATAGGAGCCTATCAGTCGAAACAATCCAGCCGAAAATGGAGAGAATCCTGTCCCCCGGCCCAGGAGCTCACCAGTCCAGCTTAGTGCTTGGGCTGGCAAAGATTTTGTCGGGTTCTCTTATGATTCCCGTAATCCCCCGACTGTGTCTCGTTGGCTTTCGCTTCTCACAGCCAATGTTCATCGAAGCCCTCTTAGGCTACCTACAGCAGCCGGAGGCGCCCAGTAACAAGGGATACGGTTTGATTGGAGCAGCGGTTCTAATTTACAGCGGTATTGCAGTCTCAAACGCTCTGTATTGGTACTTCCACGAGCGCATGCTCTGCAAGAATCGGGCAGTTCTTGTCACAGCAGTTTATGAAGCGGTCACGCGAGCACCCGCGTCAGCTAGCAATTCCGACGCCCTGACACTGATGAGCACCGACATCGAACAGATCGCAATGGGTTTCCTCAACTTGCATGAATTTTGGGCAAATAGTATCGAAATCGGACTGGCAGTCTGGATGCTCGAGCGCCACCTCGGACTAGCCTCGTTGGCCCCTATTGCCACGGTCCTGGTGTGTGTAATCTGCTCGCTCGCAGTCCTGCGATTGGCCGGGTCGGCGCAAGAAACATGGATGGCCAAGACGCAGGAGAGGGTTGGTTTCACCGCCAGTGTCATATCGGGCATGAAGCAGTTCAAGATCTCGGCCCTGACCCGCCCAGTCGAACATATGATCCAGAAAATGAGAGTTAGCGAGCTGGAAGCCGCCTCCAGCATGCGGCTTATCATCATCGTGGTGGCTACATTGGGCTATGCTCCCATGGCCATCTCGCCGGTCATAACTTTCGCCCTCACATCCCGAACGCTTGAGGTTTCGACCGTTTACACATCAATGTCATATCTTGTTTTACTCGGGGATCCTTTGGGCAATCTTTTCGAGGCGGTGCCAAGTCTGCTAGCCGGTCTTGCCTGCTTGCGGCGGATCCAGACCTTCTTACTCCAGGAAGCCAGAACCGACCTTCGAACTCCCAGAGCGGATGTGGATGGAGAGGAAGCGGTCGTTAGTATTCGTGACGGATCTTTCGGGTGGGAGAATGGAAAATACATTCTAGCGAATATCAGTGTGGACTTTCTGCCTTGTCGCCTCGCCATGGTCGTCGGTCCTGTGGCATCGGGGAAATCTACACTATGCAAGGCTATCTTGGGGGAAGTCCCGGTCTCATCAGGCAAAGTTATCACCAGTTCGACGTGGATGTCAAAGAGAATTGGATACTGCGACCAAACACCGTATCTGGCGAACCAGTCAATCCGGGACAATATCATTGGGTTCTCCCCGTTCGACCCGGCGAGGTACGAAGAGGTAGTTTTTGCAACCCTGCTGCAGTCAGACTTCGACCAGCTATCGAGAGGTGACGATACACTAGTCGGAAGTAGCGGAATAGCGGTTAGCGGTGGGCAGAGACAACGCATCTCCATCGCCAGAGCCTTGTATTTGGACACTAACTTTCTTGTCTTCGACGATGTCCTAAGCGGTCTAGACGAGCACACCGCAGAACAGGTTTTCCATCGCGTCTTTGGCCCAGACGGACTTTTGAGGAGGCGGAAATCAACCGCTATACTATGTACTCATGCCATTCGCTGGCTGCCCGCCGCCGACCAGATCATCGTTATTAACAGCAGCGGGGGTATCACAGAGCAACGGGGCCACCAAGACCTGGGGACAATCGAGAAAAATGTCCGTGGCCTGGGCATCGATCCCCACGAGCGGCCCAACGTCGATATAGAAAAGGTCTTAGAGTCCACGACGACGGCTCTTGCAACACAGCCGAGCCAGAGCCATCGAGATGATCAAGTTAAAACCAAGGCCAGCCGCGGCGTCTACCGCCGTTACATATCCACGCTCGGGAAACGAAACATTTTCGCATTCCTGATTTTTGGGGCCGGTTGGGGCTTTTTCTACAACTGGGGCAATATCTGGTTGAAGTTCTGGTCCGAGGACTCTTCATCCAACCCTTCGCGGACCAAGTCTTTCTACGTCGGCATGTACGGCCTGTTTCAGATGCTGTATCTCGCTTCACTGTTCTTCGCGGCCTTCATCTGTTTTAGACACATGATTCAGACCTCGGGCGCGAGACTCCACCACACAGCTTTGCATACCTTGGTCACTGCACAGCTGGGGCTGTTCGCCTCAACCGATCATGGAGTTATTACAAATCTCTTCTCCCAAGACCTGACCCTGATTGACGGCGAGCTTCCAATGGCCGTCGTCAATCTGTCATGGGACATCTTCAATGCCCTAGGCATGGCGGCTGTGATTGCCACATCGTCTCCTTATCTCGCCTTGGCCTACCCTGTCATCGCCGCGGTGCTCTACGTCGTCCAGAAATTTTACCTCCGAACATCGCGCCAGCTGCGAATACTGGACTTGGAAGCAAAGAGTCCTTTATAGTAAGCTGAACAGTGTTACTCGGCATGGCCGCGCATATCGCTAACCCGGGTACTAGCACACAGTTTCTCGATACACTCAAGGGCGTGGTGACGCTTCGCGCTTTTGGCTGGGTCCAGGACAACATCGGCCTCAATGGTGACTTGCTCGACACATCACAGCGACCTGCCTACCTCCTAGCAATGGCGCAGAGATGCCTCGGGTTCACAGTCCAGACTCTGACAGCGGTGTTGGCCGTGATTGTGGTGTCGTTGGCGACGCAGTTGCGCTCGAACTCTGCTTTTACCGGGGCCAGCTTGGTCACTCTCATGTCTTTCGGCGACATATTGGCCTTTATTGTCAGATGGTACACACAAGTCGAGACGTGCATCGGCGCAGTAAGTAGGCTGAAGATATTTTCAGAAAGTACACCAGTAGAAGGGATCGAGGAAAGCGCGGAGCTGGATGGGCATTGGCCCTCTCGTGGAGAAATCGAAATGCAAGGGGTTTCGGCCACATACAGGTGCAGTTGACCTCCTTCTATCTATTGAATATTAAATCTAACCACGGATTAGTGATAACGAAGCATCAAGTACTAGCTCGACTTCCACGCCGCTAGCGATGGTGCTAAATAATATCACCTTCAAGATTCTGCCGGGACAAAAAGTGGCCATATGTGGCCGAACTGGGAGGTAATTTCTATATGCTTGCGGCCCACAGCTTCATCTTGATCTTTAGTGCTAACGAAACATAGCGGGAAGTCTTCCCTGCTGCTGCTCCTCCTCCGCCTGCTGGACCCAGTAGCTGAGCATGCCCTACATATCATCGTTGACGGTGTGCCTATCGCCCGAGTTCCGCCGGCGACCCTTCGACAACGCATAATCGCGATTCCCCAGGATCCAATATTCTTCCCAAGCGGAACATCATTCGCCTTCAACCTAGATCCGCTCCAGGTCTCTACTGAGAGCGAGTGTCGAGAGGTTCTCGGCATGGTTGGTCTGCTAGACCACGTCGATCAACATGGCGGCGTCGCAGCGGGAATGTCAGCAGAGGCGCTCTCGCAAGGTCAAAAACAGCTTTTCAATGTCGCCCGCGCGATTTTGAGACGACGCAGCGATACGAAGAGCGGCGACGAAAAGAGTAGCAGGTACGGCGGTGGAGGCGTCTTGCTTCTTGACGAGATCAGTGCAAGCTTGGACAAGAGCACCGAGGAGACCATTCATCGTGTCATCGATGGGGAGTTCAAGGGGTATACGGTGCTGATGATAACCCATCGGCTGGAGCCCATCTTGAACTTCGATGCCGTTTTTGTGATGGACAAGGGGTGTCTGGTGGAGCGGGGTGCACCCCGAGAGCTGCTCCAAACCGAGGGAAGTCGGTTTCGAGACTTGTGGGCGGCTGCGGGTGGGAAGTAACGCGAAGGGGAGCCTCTAGCTGTCCCAACAGGGTGAATTATAGAGAAAGAAGAGAAGTGCTTATCAATCAGATCACTGTGCGGAAAAGAATTAAAAATTTAAAGCAAGAAATTTCCCGCAATTTCAGCCTACAAGAAAGGGCTAGTCTATCGTTTGATTATGTCCTGATGCATAGCTGCTTCTAATATATTGGGGATTTTGAGCTAGGGGGTTGGAGGCCGTAGCTAGGTAGTCGATACAGACAAGGATTCATAATATTGAGACAACCTGCCGCTTAAGCTATGTTCCGAGGGACTGACTAGAACGCGACCCAATCATAGCTGACTCAAGATATCTCCGACGAGCAACTCTGAGTTAGAGGGAGAATCGACAAGGTGAGAGAAAACGGTAGTCATGTCCTCAAGCAGTGTGTCCACTCGTTCCTGGCTGATCAACCTTAGGTCGTAGAATATCTTCCATTCTATTTGGCCGTCCGGGCGGACATAGACATCGATGAGGAAAGGATCATCACTGACGCCGTTCGCTGCCTCCAGATCCAGGCCCAAACCCTTACCCAAGGCCTCCATAGGGTGAGGATTGACATTCATATTGACCGAGCAGCGCAGCGCAGGCTCTAGCTCGCTGATTCTGTTCATTTCAAGCCATCCAACATGTTCAAAGGGTACCATGGCTCGCTGAAAGGCTTGTGCATTTTGAAGAAGGTCCCGGACCTTCTCTCCCGAATCGACGTGTACTCGGATGGGAAGATATAGTGTAGTTGGTCCAATAAGGTCTTGTATGCCATCTACCGGGAGGTTGCGGCCGGTCCGGTCGGAACACAGTATGACGTCGGGACATTTAAGCTGGTGCGAGATGGCAAGGCATCCAGCCACTTCTATCATGGTAGAGAGCGTGACGTCCCACGGATGGATCTTTGGTGCCTCTGTAATTTTGCATTTCTCCATCATATCGAGAACTGGGTAGGAGCCGCGAGGAGCATTTAGTAGAGGTTTGGTGGTCGCATTGCCGAGATGAACGGCCCAGAAGTTGGTAGCAGTAGCTCGATCGGCCGTGATCATGTGCTTGATAAACTGGCTCATCTTGGGTGGCTTCGAAGTTGGATAGCCTTGGACGTACGCTGCCTCGATTTCTTTGAACAGCAAGTTCATGGCGAAACCATCGTGGATGCAGTGAAATGCAGTCATAACGAAATGAGAACCCGCCATGTCAGTGGGAGAAATGATGGCCAGGCGAAGCAGTTCTGTCCCGTAGCCCATGTGATTCGCTTCATCCATTCGCAAATATTCGTCCAGCGAGCTGCTTTCAATCCACTCCGACTGCAGACCAGGTTTGACGACCACCTGAAATATGCCATCTGGTGTGTTGATGACTCGGGTACGCAACGGCGCGTGTCGACGAACAGCCGTGTCCCAAACTTCCTTAAATTTTTGAAGGTCTATAGATGCCGGTAACGAGAAGACTAGCTGCAACTGCCAGTCCACCGGATCGGTCGGCGCTTTCTGGTCCTTCGTGCCGTATCCGACAAGATAGTGCTGCTGCATGGTTGAACATGGGTAGATATCTTCCACTGCGTCCAGGTGGATCCTGCACTGTCGAGATGCTTCTTCGATCATATTGCGGGTTTCTAAAGTCTCAAGAAGTGAGAAAGGCTCCACGTCAACGGCTGTTTCGTATCGACCCGCTCTCAGGGCAAGCGAGCGTAAGGTGGGAGCCTCAAAGATGTCATTGACAGTAATCCGTATGCCCTCCTTTCGTGCCATGGACACGGCACGAATACAGGATATACTATCGCCACCTAGCTGGAAGAAACTATCGGTAGCCGATATGTGGGAAGTCCGAAGAACCACCATCCAGACGGCATGGAGGAGTTTCTCCATTTCTGTCAAAGGGGGTTCAGATCTCGCCCTGTCAACGTTATCAAGTCGCATATCGGCTAATTCATTCCATGACAGCTTCGACGCTGCGTCCTGGAGCCTCTTCCTATCGACCTTCGAGCTACTCGAGAGCGGCAGGCTGCGGATCGGTACGTATACTGAAGGGACCATGTACGAGGGAAGCGCAGCACGAAGCTTGACTTTGATTCCAGCAATCAGAGTACGGAGGTTTGAAGTTGCGATCGACGACCTAACAATCAGCGATGCATCGTTGTCGCCCTGCTCGCCCTGCTCTACAGTCAGGTAGGAGGCGAGCATCTTCTCACCCACTTGTGGATGCAACAATGTTACTGCAACCTCCACGGTCGAGGGTAGACATTCTCGTAGCCGAGCCTCAACCTCTGCAACCTCGATGCGCTGGCCTCGAAGCTTCACTTGGCCATCATTCCGACCATGAAACAAGAGCGACCCCTCGGAGTCGTATGACACCAAGTCGCCGGTCCGGTAGAATCGCCGTCCGAGCCTCAAACCGTATGACATAGACCAATCCGGGTCGACAATAAAGGCCTTCTTCGTCTGGATGTCGTCGCCAATATAACAACGTGCCAGCACAGGCCCCTCCAGCAGGAGCTCACCAACTCCACCGATGGGGGTTAGTTGATTCGGGTCTTCGGGATTCGCGATCCATGCCAGCCCAGAAAACCCTTTCCCGATATTGTTCACTCGGCAGTGTCTGTTTAAAACTTTTGTTCCGACGCAGTACAAGGTGCACTCGGCCGGCCCGTACAGCTGTAAAAAATTGACACGGTCGACCCAGGTGTCGAACACTTCCTGCAACATGAGCTCGCCCCCAACGAGGAGGGTTTTTAAGCACGGCAAATCATCAGGTCGCAAATGGCTCGCTATTTGCGGAGTGCATAGTAAATGATTTGCCTGCAGTGCCACAATGGCTCCGCTGAGATTGTTCATCCTGTCGTGCTCTGAGGGGATGCACACACAGCCGCCAAATATTAGCGGAGAGAATATGTCACCGAGACTCACGTCGAACGTATGTGCTGCGAACTGGAAGGCGCGCGTCTTTTCGTCGATTCCGAGAAGGGGCCCGTGATTCATGGCGCTGGAGCAGAACGCCTCATGCTCCAGCACAATCCCTTTCGGCGTGCCGGTGCTGCCTGAAGTGAAGACTAGGAAGGCTGCGTTGGAAGGCGTTGCCCTGTCAATTAAACTAGCCTGACTGTTCAACGCATGGATCATTTGAGGTCCGATGGCGATAGTTGGCCGGCCAAACTCGCTGACTCGACCAGCATGCAGCACTGAAGTGAGCACGACTTTAGCGCACTGGTGGCCAAGACGCTCAAGGATAGCCTTGCACCGGGCCGTTGGGTGAGAAGGCTCCATGGGCACGCAAGCCCCCCCTGCCTTGAGCACCGCTAGCATCGCCACTACCACCCATAGAGATTTCTCAAAGCAAACGGGAACAAGCGTCTCCGGACCAACATGGTAGGTGTTTTGTAGCTCAATGGCCAGTAACGACGAGTATTGGTCAAGCTTCTGATAGCTGAGTTCCCCATCCCAGGCACAGACGGCCGCAGCACTCTTCCTCTGCCTGGCGCGTTGCTCGATGAGGTGGTGTACACACGAGCGGGTGGGGTTCGGTGTGATGCCACCGTTGTTCCACCGCAAAATCTGCGTCATGTCTGAGTCGCTGATTTGCTGGAGTTCCGACACTTTTGTATCTGGACCAGCAAGTGAGATTCTGCGAAGAATCGCCTCGAGCTGGTCGATGATGCGTCGTATGCGTGCCTCACTGAGCACGCGTTCGTCAAAAGTCACCCGGATGGTAATTCTTTCCTGGTGCAGCTCACATTCTATGTTGAGAGCCTGGCTGAACGAGGTAACCAGTGAAGGTTTCGCAGTTAACGGCCCCATCTCGACTCGGGGGTCGATGGCAGACTGGACGACAAGGAGACTCTGAAAGTCACATGCTGCATTGATATCAGACCCCAGCCGTCGTATTTTCTCGAGACCAAAATGTTGAAATGGAATCATCTCGAGATATTGTCCTTGAATCCTTTTTAGAAGCTCAGAAACCGTCTGATTAGGATCTAGGCGGAGCCTGAGCGGCAAAGTGTTAAGTGTCGGGCCCAAAATTGTATCGATGCCCGGAAGTTGGGCAGTACGGCCGTTCAGTGTTATGCCAACTACGACATCCGAGGAGTTGGTGAGAGCCCCGACGAGCGCTACCCATGCAGTTTGGATGATCGTAGCTACTGTCACACCCTCTCGGGTCACTGTAGGGATGTCTTTCTGTATAATCGACTTCGCATGTGATTTATGGCCCGTCTCTGGAAGCGTTGGAAAAGATTGAGCTGGAGCTTCGGCAAGTTGAGTTTTCCAGAACTCCCGCGCGGCATCTTCGTCCTGCTCTCTGATGTATTTGATGTAGGCCTTGAAAGGAGGATCCGACCTAGTCCAGGGCGTACCGAGATATTCTTGTTCGACCGCCGCTACGATACCAGCAGTACACCACGCATCCACCAGTGAATGGTGGACAGTCCAGACCAGATGATTTTGCGCTGTGTTCCCGGACGGTAGAATGTAGAATGACGACATTTCTTGGCCGATCTCCACGCCCCTTTCTGCCTCGGCCACAAGAAAATCATCCAGACTCTGGTCCAAGGTTCGCCATTGTATTTGCCCGTCAACAACGACTTGTATCAAAGTCGTATTGCCTTGAATAAATCTCGTGCGAAGTATAGGGGATCGTGCCACCACAGCCCCCCAAGCGTTCTTGAGCTTCACGAGATCTACATCGCTGGATAGCGGATACACAAACCGAAGAATGTACGCCCCTGGTTCCTTCATTGACAGCGCGTAGAGGGCTGACTGCATGGATGAACAAGGATACATATCCTCGATCTGGCGAGGATCGATTCCGCATTGCTCAGCCGCTTGCTGACGGACAACTGCGGCATCTTGATTATCCAGCAAGGCGTATGGAGGAATTGGTGCATATTCCTGCTGAGATATAGTAACAAGTGTTGCGGCCTGCGCCATGTCGCATAGGGCGGGGTGCTTGAATACCATGTCGAAGGTTAGGTCTAATCCCTTGACTCGAGCAGCGGAGACGAGCTTAATGGCGAGAACGGAGTCACCGCCCGAGGAGAAGAAGTTGTCCTCACGCTCAATCGTCCCGGATGGGATACAGAAGATATCGGCCCACAAACTCCATAGCACTTTCTCAGACTCTGTCAGCTCTGCCGGAGTCGAGCTGGACCGAGAATCAGGTGGTGTGAGAGGCACTGGTGGTGTCGCAAAAATGGATAGCTGCTTTGCGGAGAAGGCTGACGCTGCCGCCCGTAGACGGCTCCGATCCATCTTCTTGCTCAATGTAAAGGGGGCCGTCCTGAGCGGGATATAGATGGAAGGAACCGCGTAGCTTGGTAACACCAGTTTCAACGCTTCAACTGCTTTCGACACCACGGCGGCGAACGCCTCTCGCTCGCGCGTCACCGTCACCAAAGCCGGGCCATCCTCAGGTTCCCATTCCAAGAAGCCGAAATGCTGAGTATCTGGGAACCAGATAAAGGCCACAAGATGCCGGGTCATTAAGCTAGGAAACGTGACTGCCTCGACGACGACTTGCTGGACTTCGACGCCATCTATTGCCGCGAGACCTCGGCTTAGTTGCGTCTCAATCTCTTCAAGCTCAATGCGGTACCCGCGAACCTTTACTTGTTTGTCGATTCTGCCCATGTAACAGACCCTCCCATCGTCGAGATAGCGGACTAGGTCCCCGGTGCGGTAGAGCCGAGAGGTAGCGCCGGACTCGGTGAAAGCTTGCATCCAAGCTGGGGCATGAATGAAGCATCTCTCTGTCTTTTCGAGATCATTTAGATAGCCTCGTCCTACCAGAGGTCCCTCTACTAGGAGCTCTCCAGCCTCGCCTACCTCAGCAAGCTTGTCGCAGTTCCCCTCCATCACAATCCAGCCTCGGGCTCCGACGGGACGCCCAATCATGCTTGAGACTGCCTCATAATCGCGGAGGTCTGCGATATAGCACAAAACGGTACACTCAGTCGGTCCATAAGCTAACATAACCCGGACCCTCCTTGACCACTCTTGAACCAGGGAGGCCGGGGCTGCCTCGCCCCCTAGCGTCAAGGTAGTCAAGGTGGGAACGTCTCGGACATCGAGGCTGCCCCATAGAGAGGGCGTGACCAGCACGTGTGTGACTCGCATGCGCTGCATAGCTTGGACTAGGGCGTCGTTTCGTTCGGACTCTCCCGGGATGCAGACGCATCCACCGTGTACAAGAGTTGCAAAAATATCGGACACGCAAGCATCAAACGCGTACGAAGAGAACTGCAATACGCGCGCTTCGCGGCTATAACCTAAGCCCGCGCCGCAGTAGACGGCCATAGACGACAGCTGGGAATGCTCGATCACCACCCCTTTTGGGACCCCGGTGCTGCCCGAGGTAAATATGATGTAACCAGCATCGGCGGGTGAGATTCTGAGGTCTGGAGTGCCACGATCCATGGCAAGGATAGTAGGTCGATCCACTACCAACGTATTGAGGAAAAGAGACGTGCATTTGAGAAGACCGGTCGCTGATGAGAGAGCAAATTTGGCATCAGTCTGTGCCACGATGGTTGATAGGCGAGCTTCGGGCAGAGAAATATCCAGAGGTGTCCAGACAGCACCGGCCTTGAGTATTGCCAACAGGCTGACGACGGCCCAGATGGATTTCTCAAAGCATATTGGGACTACGTTACCAAGAGTAACGCCCATAGAGATGAGATGAGTAGCTAGGCGAGACGAGTAATCGTCCAGCTCGGCAAACGAAAGGTCGCCGTCCCACGAGCAAAGGGCTTGGGCGGCGGGCTGCTCCTCTGCCTTGGCACCTATGAGATGCTGCACGAGCGTCTGGACCGCTGTGGGAACATTTCGGTTCCATTCCTGTATCTTTTTCAGGCTTTCGCTGGAAAGTTCGGTCATGTTACTGGTCGCCATTGCGTCTGAAATATTCGGCGCTGAAACTTTAGGGTCAAGCTATCCGAAAGAGCGGCTGCCGACTGATCATAAAGGTGATTGTCTTCTAGTTACACGTAAAACTATGGGATGTATTTGCCTACCAGTCGGGGGCGTCCGGCTAGACTGGAGTTTAGTTAGCTTCAGCCTCGGCGTGAAATTATCCAAAGGCCTGTCTCGGATCCTTGCTAAAATGCCGCTCCGGTTTTTAGGATCTCTACGTAGTCCCACTAGTCCTTCCCGAGCATCATATTACACGCTTATTCGAAGCGAATTCGGCCCCCAAGTGTGCTGCCTAACCACCTTCTTGCCCGCCAATAGCAATGTCGCTACATACGACAACAGTTACTCGCTAAGGAGCCGGTCATCACATATAAGCCAATGGGAATAATATAAAGACTAAACCGGGATATCTAAGCCAAATGGAGACAGATCCCATGGTTGAACAGAGAGAATACCTCACTTTCTGTCACTGGGCTACGTCTGACCACCAAAGGCTGGTTGGGACCCACCCAATGCAACGCGCGGCGCGGCGTTAGGTGTCTTGATATGGTAGATCCTTCCGAGGTGGACTAAACCTGAAGCATTTGCAGAGCATAGGGCACAAGGACTCGGTTACGCCAGGATTCAAAAAATCCAATGTCACCGACCCAAAGTGTCGAGAAGTTCGGAGCAGTGCCTTACCGTGCTGCTCGCCAGAGAGGCCAGTTCAACTAAATGCTTCTTAGCCCCTTTAGGCTTTACTCGAACCTGTCTCCATCTTACATGGGTGAGTATACGGATCCTGCGCTGTCATGGTCGGAAGCACTCTATCGGTTAGCCATTAGTCGCCCAATGGAGCACCTATTCGATCAGAACTTGGATTCAAGCGTTTTTGCGGGCTTCTTTATTGCACAATGCTGATATATGGGATTGAATGACCATGTCCTATAGTTGACTGGCATAAAACATTCAAGATAAGTCATCGCGTTCCCTTTTGTGAGCAGCCGGGAACCTTTGGCTCGGACTTTTGAATGCGAAGGACTTCCATTGTGTGTTTGGCAATACGACTAGTACAGAAGTTCGCAAAATCGGTGTCACCCTTAGCAGCCCTCGAACAAAGTCTGAGCACAGACTATGTAGCTATTTCTGGCGCCTCCAGAATGACCCTTTGTATCCTGAAGTCCCATAGTGGGCCCGATGTACTTTGCCGGTTCACTAATGTAGGAAAAAGAAGACAGCGCAAAGCGGCCACAAGAGTGAGGCTAATGGTCCCTTAAGGATCACTAAGCACCATATCACCCCGAATACGCCCTTCTTACCGCCTCTCAATACAACGCTTATGTTGCCTTCCCAGAAGAGAGCCTTAAGACAGAAAGTTCCAAGCGATTGGCTCTTACAATATGTAAGGAACGACAACACAGCATTTCCAAGTAATCTAGAACAATGTAATCCACCACCCGATAAGTAGACGCACCTGCTTGAACACACCACCGGTTTAGACATACCACCTGCTAAGGCATACCATCTGCCCAAGTACGCCACAAGCTGGAGAAGGGAAAAAGAATTGCACCCAGTCATCATACCACTCATTGTACCACCCATCATACCACCCATCATATCACCTACAAGAATAGTGAAAATAAAATATATCATTTTTCGCTTACACTATCTACAAATCTGATTTAATTAATCATACATACTATGCTTTAGGGGGCTCTTTAACCCGTTCCACGCCAGAATTTGCAGCCGTACTGCCTTGTTCACTGGTACTGTCCTGTGCAGGCTAGTCATCTACCCCACTATCCGCAACTGGCCTAGTATGGCCACGCTGGCCATCTTATCGAGCAATTTGAATTATATCCTCAGCTACTGCAAGCTCTTTCATCTAGCAGTATTTCCCCGACCTTCTTCTGGCGCCGCCGCTGGCTTTCCTCCCGTAGCGAAGATCCTCTTGCGTTTTTAATCCAGGCGTACTTCATGCAAATTTGTAGCGTTTAGATAATTGTTTAATTCACTGATATTGGTGAGTTTTGCTCAAGTGATCGACGTAAAATTATATGTTGTTTATGTGTTCGAAGGCTGGCTTGGCTTCAGGATATAGTAAGTCGCGGCAATGGCAGTGGATTTATATTTGGGCTCAGCATACGGTGACTGGCAACAGGCCAACAACAGGGTCACTAGCATAGCTACCAACAGAGGAATTGTCTCACAATTGATTGACCCTAATATCCAGCAATTCTTTCCGCTGCTCGCGAATCCTAGCCGCCGTTCTGCTGCACGAATTCTTAGCGGCCCTGCCGAGCCGGATTGTAAGGTGATCAAATATCGCCGCTACTGTTCATGGTGAGTTTAACGTGTTGTTGCTGCATTTGGAGCTCTATGGGGCGAAGTTGACCAATCATCTAGATTAAGACCATGGCCAAACTCGACCGTGGCCCATCCGTTATGCTGTTTATTGCAAAAGTAAGAATCTCATCGATTGGAATAAATCTATGTACGAAGCTGGGACGATACGACGCCTATCATTCGGGAAATTGCCACGTGCGAATCCGGTAGATTTTACAAAGAAGTGTCCTTAAGCCATCCGGTCAACCGAAGGCATCTAGATAGTAATCGACTGTATGTGTGTGCTTGTGTATTTTCTAGTCCTAATAGTAAACTCGCACAGACCCCTATACAATCCGAACGTTTTCGACTCTGGACCCCTCAAATAGAGGACATCGAAAAGAAGGAAAAGAATTAGGCTTGCTTTGGCAACGTGTCCAAAGGATATCTTCGTCATAGTCTTCTCGGGCACAACAATATCCTAGGCCGATTCTCTCAAAGCAACCAGTCGTATCTTTTTTTCGTTTTAGGACCAAGAACCAGGTTTCAGGCTCTATGCCTTCATAGTGGCTAAACCAAGCGGAGATGTGATCTTCCCAAGTAAAGAGTTGGAGGCAAAAATATTCTGCCACACCTTGCTCTAGTGGTTTAAGACGATCTCCAGAGGAACCGTTTCGCCATTTCGTTTTATCTCCTGATCTGCAGCACCCAAGGTCGCAAGTCCGCCTAATCCAACACTCGGACCGCTCGTCATCATTTTCGAGGATCGGCGCTACTATTGGCATGTCCAACTTCGCAGTGTAGCTTCGAAGATTATTGCTGCGAACTAGAGACCATGCATATCCCTCATCGGACGGATGGAGCATATGTTGTCTTTCCCACCACCTGTTGCGACACCCATCGTCCAGATTTACCAGTTCAACAGCAGCCAACGGGCCTCTTAGGTCGGCATATCCAGCTTTAATTGGACCTGTTTCATCACCTGGTAGGACTGGTTCGCATATAATCTCATCAATGCTGACGTGGATATTCCTTTCCGACCGGTATTTCGCCCTTTTGCGAGGAAATACTACTTCTCGATCTACTGAAGCCCAAGACCAGCTCGGAGCGCGATAGTCTAAAGGTCTCCAGCGTGCGGCTGCCAACTTCGGTGGCCCAGTCACCTTCCAACAGAGTCCCGTAAGAAATAAATCTTCTCGACTCCATAGGCCGGCATAATACTTTCCAATGGACGTATCGAGAATGGCGCTCGCGTTAATAAACATGTTGGCAAGTCCAGATATAGCGCTGAGCTTATCAGCCGCGCGGGAGAGATCCCTTCTTGAATAATTTTCGACGATGCTGAACCAGTCTTTTTCGATTTCATACATTGAGCGACGAGTGGGAGGTTCCAATTCACTTAGATCAGTTAGGCCGATGACATCTTTCAAAGAGCTTAGCAGATACCGATGTTTGCCGAATGTTCCTGTGTCACTCTGGTGGCCGCATTCGCAGATTCTGCGGCACTGGCATTCCCAGGTCATTTCTCTCCCGTTGAAAATTAAGCGACGGAAAGGTAGGACTCGCTCTTGTAAGCCCCACCCACGGGTACTTAGGGAATCTTCTTCAGCATTCATGCCCTCGTCGAAGTGATCTCTTCCACCATTTCTGGGGTTGCGCATTAAGAACCTAGTTCCTGAGAAGCCAAGGCCTTCGGGGACAGGCGTTTCAAGGAGTCGCTGCCAGTTCGGACATCCATATTTCTGTAATCCAAGAAAACCCTCTTTGCAAGACTTGGGATGTTCGGCGTAGATTGTGAGACAAGATTGACCGTAAATATCCAGCATGAGTGGTGACTGCTGCTGCCAGTCCTTAATATCATCTTGGATGATACACAACGAGTCTACCCAGAGATACGAGATGCCGATGCCCCGGCATAAGGATATAGCGTCCATTATTGTCTTTGGAAGCATGTCTAAGGGTATGGATTTGTAGTGTGCTGTGACATTCTCACTTGTGGTAGTGAGAACCCCGTCGAGGTCAGAACCCCAACAGTAGCTGAGGCATGCGTATTCAACCCGCTCAGGTTGCTCGACAATATAAATCCGTTCATGATTTTCAGCTGAGTCTATACTCAAGAGCCGTTTTGGTGTCGAATTCTTTTTAGCCATGAAACAGGTCTTATCGTTGAGTAAGCAATGTGAAAGCCAAAGCTTAACTCGTGCCATTGCTGCTACTGAGCTCGAATCAGGCATGATTTCAAGGCTCAGCGGAATAATCGGGTTTCCAGAAAATGCTTGTGCTTTGTAGTTGTCCGGAAACATGTCCTTTTCTGCAAGCGCTTAGTACTAGGCGTGGTTTAATGCTGGACAGCCTATGAATGCGACCAAGGAGTCATCAGGACTTGCCTGTGCCTCGAGGATATACATACCTGGGGAAAGGCAAATTAGGCAGAAGTTTCCGATAGAAACTCCGTTCTCTTTTAATGTAATTGTCAATGATACCGGCTCATATTCGATCTCAACGCTTTTCCTGTCCTCTGCTTCTGTAGTCCATCCCGATTTGAACTCCTCAATAACCCCGAGGAGCATCTCACAAGCCGAGCAGCCTTTATCACGCGAAACTCGAAACGGTAACAGTGGATATGTTGGCCATCCTTCCAAAAGTGATGAGCCCCAAGCACCATGTCGGCACACATTCCCCCCCGAACGTCGATGGAGCATAGTGATTATCGGTGTTTCGATGGGACTTCCGTAACATGTTCATTCGTTATAATAATCGAGTGCAATAAGAAGAGGAAATAGATTGATCTGCTGAACGAAAAGGTAATTAGCTATCTTTGAAGAAACCCTATGGTACTAAAGTAGTCTAATTGATGGTGTGATGCTACCTTAGCAATGGTATGTAGTCGGCTGATAGTGGGCAGATAGAGTGGCAAAGTCTGATTCTCCCCCAATTGGGTTAGCTGAACACAGGGACCCAATCTATTCCACGGCAGGCATGCCGTTTCAAAAATGGGAGGAATCCAATAATTTCCTCACTCGCCATCGTGGCAAACGAAAAAGCTGTGCATTTGAGCGCGTTACGAAGAAATGGATGGAGGCGTGCTTCCTGGAGTTAATGAATGGGATCATCCTCAGCTTGTACTCAGCGTTAAGCTTAGATGTATATTCGCTGACCCAGAGGGTGTCAATCTTCCAACGTATTTACTAGTACACACACTATCAAGGTCTACTTACAAGTTTCTTTAGGACTGCCTAGGCTGCAGTTCTAGTATTGAAAAGAGATCGGGAGAACGCAAATTTCGCACATAAGAGTATATGTAGTCGCAAGGAAGATGCGATATTGCGGAGCAGATGTTGGAGGCATCTTGGAGGCTCGGGAGAAGCGTTCGGGCAAGACTGGGAGAAAGGTGGTGGGGACTCGCAAGGCTAAGCTCGAGGTGGATCATTCCGGCACGCTACGAGCATGAATAACCTCACTTTAACATGTAGGAGCCTTGAACACCATACCGAAAGCTTGAGCGTTGATGAGTAGCTATGTCCTGGCGAGACAGCGTGTCCTGGGCCAAAAGCACCTACCCACGGTATCTTCCGCTGCGCTGTATGTAGGCATGGAGGAATTGACCAAAATATATCAATTATAGTCAAATGGTCTCTGTTGTGGTTTATTTTAGATCAGCTGTGAACAGTCGCAGGAACGTTTCCCGCAATACACTGCACAGTCATCTGTAAAGGCCTAAACTTAGGGGCTTTCTGTTCGTATGTACATTGTTCTACCGGTAAAGTACATACAGTGGAGCCTGCCAAAGGTACTTTGGGCTCCAAAGGTCATTATGCAGGCGCCAAAAATTTGCTGCATGGTCTGTGCCCATACTTCATTTCAGGGCTTTCAGGGGTGACACCGATTTTGCAAACTACAGTATATCCACACGCACGTTAGCCCGAATATAACCTAGGGATGTGATTCTACTTTTGATGATATACTTGCTTACACGGCAGGACTGCTGTTCGGCCGGCAGGCCTATTCCTACGCCGCGGTATTTATGCCCAGGTAGTCCTAGTGTTTATCATAGTGTGTACATGTGGGTTGAGTAGGAAGTTTAGCGTATAGCGGCCGATTCGCCTCAGTATAACTCAGCTACCTGACAAAAATAAAAAAAAATTTCGTAGACACTATATCCTGGTTCTGGCCCATTGTCTTCTGGGCCCCTACGACTGCAGCTGGCTTTATCATGTTATGAAGGCTACAGTGGGACAACCTGTGCTGCAGTAGTTACATGTGATGCAACTAATACAGCATAGCCACTATGAAGTCCAAATGTAGCTACCGACAACATAGGAGATATTTCGTAGAAATTCTCCGTAGAAAAGGCCTGAAGTTGGATAAAGTGCTTGGCGTTGCCGTGTATGCATGAGCCGAGCCTCGACCCATATCGCCAAGCCGCGCTTAAATCCTGCACCTAACTAGTATTTATGGACCTATAATGGACAAGGTCAAGCAGACTTCAGTCACATTTACTGAGCAGAGGGAATATGCTTTCTCTCACAATTCATTGTCTAGGGCAACGGCTTCGCTCTCCTCGTCGCAGTCGAGGCTTTACTCGTGGATGGCTTTGCGCCGGGAAGGGTGCGCCGGTCGAATGGCGGAATGGCGGGAAAACCCATACCACCACTTAGCTGATTCGAGAACAGGTATACTTGCCTCTTGCTCGGTCCCTCGTCCGTCGCAATCAATAAACTAAGCCTGCCGACTTGGATCCATCCCACTCGGGGCTTTTGATTGGCGATCTTGTTACTGAACCATTCACTGTGATTGGGCACACCGGCTAGCAATCTCGCTATGGGGTGGAAGCTGCTGGTCTGATTGGTCCTGGTAGCAAACAGGGCTTGGCAGATCGCCATGGACGTCGACTGAGACAGTCATCATCATCCGCGCAGTCGATAGGTATGCTTCGATGCGAGAACGCAGAAAGAGAATGGTTCCGACACCTGCCAGCCCACGTAGGGCACACACAGGCCCTGGATCTGTGTATTAAATCCATCGTTGTAACTTGCGCTTACGCCCGAGGTGCAGCGAAAACTACTTCTGCCAACTGCTATCAAGCCCTAGCGCCCGCCCTCGCTGCGGTGCAAATGAACATCAAGCAGTCTTATAGACAGCTGAACGATGATATCCTTGCATCGAAGACACTGCTAGCTCCTTTCGAGGGTATAATTGCGTCGAAGGGGCTGCTGGCCCCCTCCGAGAGCGTGAGAAAGAAGCATGGCATTCCAACTCGTCTACACGTCGAAGGGTTGGCTGCAATCTTGGCAGCAAGACCTGCAACATCTCCAGTCATGGATTTCGCGAGAGACATGGTTGACTTCCACGCTTGCGAGTCTGCCATCATGGCGTGTATTCAGGGTAAGCCCTCGTCCTTCGAGAGCGTTGCTTGAGCGTACCTTGCTAACAATAGGATGGGATACAGCGACAGTGATCGAGCCTAGCCAAGATCTACTTGTCTATCCTTTCTTAATATATTCTGGAGAGGGCAAGATTGCAAATATGTGAGAATACGTAGCTCCTGTAAAATTCCTTTCGCGCCTTCATACGCCTATCTGAGACTCGGGCTTCCCTGAAATATCGTCTTCAGTTGTCATTATACTAAGGAACTTTCGGTCCTCAAATCTCCTTTGGGTTGGAATATCATAGAGTCACTACTCTGGGTCCGTTTCTTCCACGCCCAAAGCACTCCAGCGGTCGAGATCACAGTTAGTCCTACATACAAGGCTACCCAAGGCGACACAAATTGGCCCCCTTCTTGGGGAATCCAGTTAAAAAGTCCTGTGGAGAATACTGTCTGTGACGACTAAGCTTTAGTGGAGGAAAGGCTTAAGAAGACCACTTACGGCAAGAAAGGTGCCTGGAAGGAAAGTCATGCCCCAGAACGAAAGCATTTTCATCTGACGGCTGTCGTTCTTTGTTTCCTGGGCTATTGCAATGGCTGCTCGGGCATCGCGTTGTGTCCGGCGATTCCATTCCTAGAAGAACAGTGGGGTTAGGTCCTGCTGGAGGGGATTTGAGGGACAGAAATACATGCTATTTGGGCAACCATAGTCATGCCTCCCAGAAGGCTCTCATAGCTTCTAGTCTGACTTTCCAATTCGGATGTTATAGCCTGGAGCCGATCCTCAATAACCTTTCCCATAGCGCGTTCCAGCGCGCAATGGCCGGGCTCGCTGAGACGAAGCTGGAAGATTGAGCCAGACAGCCATTTCGAGTGCTCTACCATGGTAACAAGCTGTGATTTAAGGCTCTCCAAGCCGTTTTTCAGCTGACTTAAAGTGATCCATGCCTTTGTTAACTCAGTACTGCTCGCTGGTTCTATCTTATCTGCGTGGCACTTTTGATCATCATTGTGTGGCTCGATGTCTACATCCAAAATCCGTTGTCGCAGCCTCGTCTTCTCCCGCTCGAGTAGGTTTAGCAAGCGCTTCCGCTCCAGCTCCGCGAAGAGCGCAGGGAGAAGTAACGGATGCCATGGCTCGCCCGACGATTCGACTTGCTCCATATAGGCCCCGGCCAGGTCTTGAAAATACGGAGTGCATCCATAGAGCATGGCAAAGGTTGCTGGCTGATCCGTGAAATGAGTGGCCGATAGCGCTATACCGTCTCCTCTGGTTGGTGACATTGTGTCTGAAACACAGTTATAGACTATATAGTGCCTATCAGCCCTACCAACGCACGGATGCACAACAGATGAGACGGAGACGCCAGAACCAAAAGATTATAAACCTACTAATCGAGTTTCTTCGAGACTGGCCCCAACTGACAAATCTGCTGTAGAAAACAGAAGTAGCGCTCCGTTTAATGAGATCCGACAGTGAGCGATGCTGGAATAAATGCTTCGCGGCATGGAGAAAGGTTTCTTCGCGATACGGCAAGGCCATAATTCCTGCGATCCCATTGCCTCCTGAGGACCGCTCCATCCATCTTGGGTGGATCACAAGTGTAATACTGGACTGTCGCATCGATGTAGAACCATACTTTTATGATGAGTGTGCTGGCTTGTTTCAAATGAATCTAGGATCGTACCGTTCTGGCGCACTCGCAAAACTGCTTCTCAGATTCGACATTTCTACGCATAAGCTCTATCTTCCCCTACGTGGGAGTTAGATACTGAACTGAAGCGAAGGAGTGCGGGCGCTCACATCCTGGCTCCTGTAAAGCCTGATAATCTCGATAGGGCAAGATTGCAACTGGTGTGGGTAAAATCGGAGTAAACCGAGGTCTTGCTCATGAAAGTCGCACCGCGCATTCAACCACTCTGCCCACTCCATGGAGACGTCGACGGGGCAGAGAGAGACATGGTGTAGACTGATGCCTAATCATTCAGACACAGCCTCGACAGGCTGATTTTGTAGACTAGCTATGTGGGCAAATGAGCTCGAGTTGTATCACAAAGAGCCTCAACGGCCGAAATGTAGAAGGCATGCCACCCTAGACTCGCACAGGATGTGACTCATGTATGACGGCCCAATAATCCCGCCTCAGGGTATGCCCAACGAGAGGTGCTGCCGAGGGTGGGCTCTGATAGACATCTGCCAATTACTTGTGAGTATCTCAGATGCCGGGCAACGCCTGTAACCCGACCATCATGGCGGCGGTAGAGATTATGGCCAATAGCAGATCTGCTTACGTGGCGCTACTTGAATTCGCCTTGTTAGCCGGGTCCGATCATGACGGTAGCTGCTACTACTTTGCGGGAAGTCAAGCAAGAACAACAACTCGTCGATACACCTCTGTTAACGATTTGAGGACATTGAAAGCCTCGTATGGTTTGGCGACTTAACGGCACGGATCTGCCTTGACACAGAGTAGGACTGCGCTCACCGAGGACTATACGACAAAACGCACACCGATACGCTGGTGCATAGATATAAATCGCAAGCCGCTTCACAGATTCTCTGCTGCTCGGCTAGTTTGCCAATGTCAGACTCTCGTGCCTATCTTTGGACGTATCGACTGGTCAGCTGGATTCCTGGATTCGAACCACACCCCCCTACCGCCATGGAAGAGAATATTAAGCCGCCGGACAATGTCATTGAGCATCGCTATGCGACGAAAGAACGCCTGATAGTAGAGCTTAAGAAGCTTGGCTTTAAAGAACGCAAAATCCGCGTCATAGTTGGTCACTGTTTCTTGTAATCCTTCACTTGCGCGACTGACCAGGGTAACCAGGCCAGTGAAAGCTCCGGCTATGAGCTCTACCTTCCCTCGAAGCTGACTAAAGTAAGAAATCAATCACCTCGACGCCAGTATGGTTACTGATATATTGATATATAGAAGCAAGTATCGAAAATTCATGATGCTCTTGATGCCGCCGGACCGCCACCGGGGAAGAGAAGGTCGCGGCCATCTCGTTTGGAGGATGAAAATGGGGACAATGCCTGAGGAGGGACTTTGCTATGTTACTTAGACCTCCTCGTTAAGCCATGTTGCTGCCACCAATTCAGATGCTCGTCAACAGGAAGTTGTTGACGTCGCTCGCACTCAATCGGCGAGATTCCTCAATGACTAGCATATTGTTTCTAATGCAGTCGAGTAGCCGCTGAAGATTCTGGTGATTGCTGTCCGCTGCCTTCCCCTTCAGCAATTGGATCTCCTATATATCGACTTTAGCCATATTTGCCAGCGACAAACCATAATCAGGGGCCTTACTAAGACAACGCTTTTCTTGACACTAGCATCCCGGACCAACTTGACTCCAGGAAGAAGAGATAGCCACCTATTCGCGAGCGTGACGTGAAAGAATGTTTCCTCCTTAACGACGCCCTGGAAACCCAAAGCCCGTCGGTGGTCCCTTTCTTCTCTTCGTGCAATCCGGAACGACGTGAGCCCTTCATAGTAGCGTAAGAACCAGGTAACGAACTCTAAAAAGACGCACCCGAGGCCCCAGACGTCCCATTGAAGCGATGCCTCAAGCTCCTCGAGATCTATTTCTGGTGGTC
Source organism: Thozetella sp. PMI_491 (assembly GCA_021432635.1). Taxonomy (NCBI): domain Eukaryota; kingdom Fungi; phylum Ascomycota; class Sordariomycetes; order Chaetosphaeriales; family Chaetosphaeriaceae; genus Thozetella; species Thozetella sp. PMI_491. The sequence goes on from MU270036.1 coordinate 506,875, forward strand.
GATACGACATTGTATTCTCGATATACCGAATAGGCAATCGACCATCCTCGGATAGCGAGTTACACGCTAGCCCGAAATCGGCGAACTTTAGAGCATATGGGCCCTGGCCGTTTTGGGGACTGCCAAAAAAGAGAATGTTCTCGGGCTTTATGTCCGCATGGAGCTGGGCTGTAGCGGCCCCATGGCCAACCGCGGCTGTACCCTGTCCGTGAATGTAAGCGAGGCCGCTGGAAAGGCCCACGCACTGCTCCCAAAGCCAGGTGGCAGAGCACCAATGAGAGGTAAACGGGCAAGTCGTTTCCCAGATCTGCTCCAAACTCCCGCCCTCAGCCCATGGAAACAAAAGGTACCGGATGTCGTTTTGTTCAAACGCGGCTAGTAGCGGTGTGATTTGACTTGGTACCTGACCAAGGTTCTGATGTGCATCAAACTCGGCCTTGAAGTCCTCGTGGTTGTCAGTCCCCTTTAACGCAAAATAGTCTTCTTTGCTGCCCTAGCTGATTCTCAGTGTGTGGGTTATTACCGCCGCTCTAGCGCTATGTACCTACCACTTCGTGATGATCCGCATGAATCTTGATACGCCAAACTTTCGAATGCTGGCCCTGCCTTGGATACTGGCCGCTTTCGGAGGGACATTCGCTTTCTGAGAATTCGCTTTCGCTTTCCGGGGGGGGTTTAATCTCAGTCCATGGTAGCGTGACTTCACCCTCTAACTTCTGGGGTTTATCTTCGCCAATAAGCTTCTTAAGATAGGGCGACCGCATCCGCCACTGCCAATGGCGGAAGAGTTCTTTCTCCCACGACTCCCAGGCATCGGTAATCTTGGAGAAATCATCATTCGACTTTTTCTTTAACGCCGCGGAATGGGGTTTGTAGCTGCTGTCACACACCCCACCCCGGTCCCGTGAGTAGTTGTAGAATTCCCTAATCTGCGTTTCTTTGCCAAGCAGGATTAATGTGATGAAAAGTAGCCTAGCCCCAGTACATACCGAGTTATTACAAACCGGGCAGGTTGTTTCGTCGTGGGTGATAAAGCTCGCGAGGGCCGTCACTATATCTCCGTTAAAAATACTTCTCAGAAGATCTATCACGGCCTTTTTGTCGAAGTAATGCACGAGCCTCCCTCGGGGAACGAAGCGATTTCCTATGTCGTTCAAGTCCGGCTGAGAAATTTCCTGCAAGATTCGAGCGACCTTATCCCGCGCCGCCGCGACAAGAAATCGGCACCCTGAGGTCTCCCCGCATTGGCATGGGAGGGCCAGGTCGGCCGCCCAGTCTGTCTCTGGCATACTGAGACACTTCGTAACGGCCGTAGATGTGTTAGATCGGCGTTACAGCACAGAGTATCCCGATAAAACCATGGAGATGGAACTTTAAGGACTTGAACATCGAGGTCCTGAGTTGGACAGGTTACTGATATTAACGCAATACGTAGCTTTTATGGCGCTCTCTTGTGACATTGTCTGCGGCTACAAGGCTGCGGCCTGTTGCCAATGCCAAACACGTACCGGACCGTCACATCCAATGCACACCGCTCGTTTTGAGCCCCAAGGTCGCTATCGCCCCCTAGGGGGGCGGCTACGATGGCCACCTTGCTGTACACCGGATATAGTCGAGCGAGAGGGCTCCTTTATTGATGCCGGGGAGGGGGGATTGGGCTACTAGCTCTCATGCATACAGGCCCATCTGTGCCGTCAAGCCTCGCGAGAAATCGGTGAGCTAACGATGTGTGTCTCCGGGCTGGGCAGCCACCTTCGCTGGCTACACCAACTGGACAAGCGGCTGATTCATCGCGGGAATGTCGCGGCTCGGGTGACATGACAACGCCGCTGGCTCAGCCATGAACACACCAATCCCAAATTCCCATTCTGGCTTACGTTAGACTCTTGCGCCGTCAGAAGGAGCCCGACCCCTCCGTGGCGGAGTTTGGAAGACATTCCGATTCGATCGGATCAGTTCAGGAGCATTGGGAAGCCATGAGGGTGGGAGTTAATAGTACCTCCCGTTCGTGCTGCATGAACATGGGATTGGAGGAGTACGCCCCCAACGCCACGTTGAATCGCTTAGAAAAAGCCCTAAAAGGCTCTGAAGAAGTGCAATTCCTTTACCAGTGAGCTAGACAATCAGTACACCCTCTCTCGTTCCAGCCTTCTAGCCTCTGATTGGGTATAACTGCAAATTCCAATTACTAGGCGTCCTTATATCCCCCAGATCACCCGTGCCTGTTTTCTCACCATACTCTGTCAGTTGCCGCTATCATACACCCAACTACCCTAAGAATATGCACTCTTTGCTTCGGCTTCTTCCCCTTCCTTCGCGCTTTAGGAAGGAAAGTGAGGGTGTTCATCACGACTGCGCCAGTGATATACTACCCCACTCGCCCAATAGATCCTCTTATCGCTCATCTCAAGAGCATACACATCAGGCTATTGCTGGAAGTCACATCGATAGGTTCAAGTTGGAGCGGCTGCTCAACCAAAACTTTGGCCGCGATTACTGTTTACAGGTACCTTAACAATCGCCTCCTTCATAGCCCCCGCCCTCGTATCAAGCTTTTCGAAGTCTAACGCGCCGGTTACAGATCGGATCGAACCGATATGAGCTATACGCGAGCCGGAAGCTAACGAATGAAGAAATCGCGGGTTGTTTACATACTCCGAAACTTGATTCGAGAGGGCATATGCGGCGAAGGCGCTGGTAATATATAGTAAAAGAAGAGGCGCTGTATAGCGAGGAAAGTATCCGGTAGCTATGATTACACGCATGCGCATACGCACACGCACACATATATATACTGATCTCGGGCAGGGCGCAATTAGTCAGTTAGACTTTTGCAATATGCTAAGAGATCTATCACACCCTGGTCAAGTGCATGTGAAACATGGCCTTCTTTCCTATGTATTCAAGACCTGTGAATAACAGTATTTTTTGCTTCAAGGGTTTCCTAATAGAATGGCGACAATATTCTGGATGCTCCTAGGCCACGAATATCGATTAACTCCACTTCAGTAGTTGGTAGCTGCTCCGATCTTGCGTTGGTTAATTATATGTTCTAGCCGTAGCTTGCCTTTACACGCCTCCGCGTAAATGAAACGGAAGTCCCAGACGGAGCTTCGAAAGGAAGCACCGTCATGGAAGCTGAGAGTGATGGAATCTTTGGAGGGGCAGATCGTAGCTCGAGATGTATATCCCGATACGACTTGATGACTTTATCTGAGACAAACATACGCTTCGGCTTCGGCTTCAGTCTGACTTTACTCTCGTCCGGTCGTATACATATTCTTACGAGAGTCAGATCAAATTCACTAATCTTATTGTCTTGTCCTGCTGGCAGCTGGGCTATTCGGAAGCCCCTTCGCCTCTGCCGAGGTCTAATGGAACCTCCACGCTATCCGCACAATATATGCTTTAACCGTTTACCCCAGTAAACTAGCCATCCACCAAAGGGGGCCCGGCGCGGTGCCGGCAGGTCTCTTGAACAGCAACGTGACGGGGCTTATCTCGCTAAATGGCAATTTCACTAGCTCTACCGCCTCCTTGGAATACTTGTTTATCTTCTCAACGGTCCCATCCAAGTTCAACGGGAACGTCACATTTTTCAAAGGTGATGTTGTCCGATACATGTCGGGATGCCCCGAGATTGCTGTCTCCGCCTACTTTTACACTGGCACCGTCGAGCCGGCAACCGTCGAATTCACCCGGAATCAAACAACTGTAGTGTCACAGGTGAGCTGACTGGCCCGGAAGCTAACACGGTGTTCACTGCAAGCTAACGGCGTCCTTTTCGCATGAAAGCTTGTCTTGTGGCGATTCGAAAATCAAGGCGTTGTTGTACAATATCAGGCCTGGATACCTAACCTACAGCGGTGGGTTAAGATAGCAAGCGGGTTCTCGTAGACGCCGGACTAGAGCGCTTAGGCAATATACGACCTCTGCTAGGGTATTTAGAGCTGCTGCTTGGGAGCAAATCAACAATATGACAACGTCGACGATTGCGTAGCCACGCTCCCGTTGAAGGAGTTCGGTACTTACGACGGGAAATAGAGCAACAATGTCATCTATCACAACATTTACGTCATCCTGACTGCACTGCGACCCGAGGTAAGACCTGCTGAAGAGCTGTTGATATCTGTCTTTTGCGCTAACAGGACAGGCGCATTCTCCGCACTTCGGGCCAATTGGGGGCAGCCCGCCGAATAACTGGAATGCAGCAACATCAACTACCGGGTAGAATGCTTTGAAGATGCACTGCGGAAGGACTGAAGACATTCTTGTTTGTGACGGGGCAGATGACTAGCTGAGAATAGGTATAGGGGCCGAAATAGCTTCACATCTATGTCTCTCGGAATTCATATCGACTGGCTAGTCGAATATTATATTTTTTATGGTATTATCCGTTGCGTTAGCTCCAAGTAAACCCCCGCCGCCCCAGTCGAGTCGAATTAACGCCAAGTGTGGTAACTAGTTTACCGATCCTCGGCGTCCTGTCAACCGGACATCCATGTTTGGGGAGGACTGTTGTCTCCAGGGCATTACCATATTGTTCCGCAGAGACAAAGGCGTGGCTGGCCTCAGCAGCCCCGGGGAAAATGATTCCTAAAAATGCACGGGCCAGCTAGAGAATAACGACTAACGGGCGACATATGGTTTCGGCGTGCAGTTCTGGTTAATGGTAGGCCCTTGCTTGCTTCCAGGATGCCTAGCTGAACTCCGGACAAATATAATCGGCGGTCCCTAGGCCCTCTGCGGGCAAAGCCCGGAATCTTCTTACTTTTTCTTCTTGGCATTCTTCAGCCGAATATTATACCTACCATCCCTATCCTCTAGAAAAAAACAGCATACTCATTCAACATGGACGGCTACCACGGGGGAAGGAGCCTGTAGAACGCCAGTGAGCAAAGGTACCTTGGAATCGATGTGCCACCGTCGCCAGCGAGAGCCAGTACCCATAGCAACCGCGGAGGCTTATTGAAGGCCTGTGGGATATTTACATTCTCCTCGTGGAGAAGCGAGCCGGCAAGGCAGTGTTCGCTGCCGTGGCACTCTCAGCCGATTCACTTTGGAACGCCCCTTTCGCCTGCTGCGATTGAGTCATCTCACTTGCTGTATCAATTTCTCACTGCATCGTCATCCAACTGCCAATCTGAATAGAGTGTCACCATGCCGATGTTAGTGGAAGAACTGGTACGGTTTCTTACCCCCCGATCGCATCAAGTGGATCGAGTCCATTCGCCTCGGAGAAGCAATCCACGGCCGGCTTTCTTCTTTTTTTTCCCAAGACTGTGGAATATCTCACAGTTATTCTTGAAGGATTCGCCGAATGCGGCTGTTTGGTACTTTACGAGTACGCCTTAGGCTGTGCTTTAGGCAACAAAGTTCATAACCGTGCCTCGTCGCGATTTCTCTGGATCTTTGAGCCTATCGTCCGAACCTGCCGGCGTGACCTTTAGAAATGGTGCGTTTGGATAGACTTGCGTGCCTGGGCGAGTTACGATGGGCCGTCCCCGCCATTACGACGATTTACTTCCTTCTACCCCGTGTCTTGGTTATCTTCCACCAGGAGCGCTTCGCCCAGATGTCGCTATTGTGTATATGATTATTGATGGAATTGTTGCTTCTTTCGTCGCCATTGTGGCTCTCAGCCTTCTTCCCATCAGTATTTTCTGGGTTTCGCTTTACATGGCGATCCGTTTTGATCTGCTGGCTCGGCTATCTGCTCGTCTCGAGAGACTATGGTACCATCTTTTGAGCCCTAGTTCTTCTCTTCCTGCTCTTTTTCTTGGCGGCACCATATATCGTCGATATACTACGACGAAAGCAGCAACTCTTACCTTCTATAAGGCATTTAAGTACAAGCTTAAATATATATTAAAGCCCTAGGGATAATCACTATAATTATACCCTTAAACTTTATATTCACTGTACTCCTTAACCCTTACACGCTATGTTAGGCATACAAGGAGTCAATCTTTTAAAGAGCGATAAGGTTATAGACTAGATACTAAATCGGATTTATCGGGAAAAGGGCAGAGGGGCATTTATCCCAGTATCTTACTCTATTTTCTTTAAGATCTAAGGTTAGCTAACCTAGCTATCAGAATTACTTCGCGATCAAATTAGCGAAGGGGCTAGTATTCTTTCGTGATTTAGCTTATATATTTACCGCAGTATAACAAGGGATAATCGTAAATATATTACAGTAGACATAGATTTCTTCTCAGTCTTTTGTATCAGCTCCTATTACAAGTATAATTGTCTAAACAAGAGTTTATAATCTAGCTAGAGGGAGCCAACAGCCAGCGGCGTGTCCGGCGTGAGACGAAGGGCTAGCAACTCGTCCGTGGCCGCGCTAGTACAGCGGTGGAGCAAATCACTCCAGTATATATTGCATGATTGATATCTTTGGCTGAGACGCCACAGCACGGTCAACGCTGCTGATATTAGCAATAGCGTCGATATTTACACTCTATTCGCCGCTAGGACCTGCGATCCGAATCCTTTCCTTGAGGAATATGATCCTATCTGCGTCCTCTTTTACTAGGTGCGATACTAATTCCTGACCCCTTTCGCTTAGATCCCGAGCTAGCTCTATTCTTGTCCAGTAACTCAACCACGTCTTCATGTCCGTTCTCCTTAGCCAAAATCAACGGCGTCCGGCCTATCCCATTTCGAGAATGGGGGTTGGCGCCGCTTTCTAGCAGGAGATCAACAACTTCTGCATGTCCATTCTCTGCTGCCAAAGACAGTGGCGACCGGGTGTTTTGAATATAGTCGATGCAGGCGCCTTTCTCAAGTAGTAGCTGAATAACTGCTGCATGCCCTTTCTCTGCTGCCAGTGATAGTGGAGTTCGCCCATTTTTGATACAATCGAAGCTCGCATCCTTCTCAAGTAGCAGTTTGACAACTTCCGCGTGTCCGTTTCCCACAGCTAACATCAGGGACGTCCGGCCATACCTCGTCCGGCCTGCCTTATCTTGAGTCTCAACATTGGCGCCGCTATCAAGTAGCAGCTTAACAACTGCGGCGTGCCCACTCTCCGCAGCCCACAGGAGCGGCGTTCGGCCGTTCCTAACCGACTCAGGGCTAGCACCCTTTTCAAGCAGCAGCTTCACAGCTGCCACGTGGCCATTCTCTGCAGCCCATGACAGCGGCACTTGACCGTCTCCCGTCAATTTAGCGCCTGCTTCAAGCAACCTGAAGACCACATCCCCGGCATTCTTTGTCAAGGCAAGTGTCAAAGGCGTTTCACCATCTTCATTTTCCGCGTCGACTTCCACACAACAGCTCGTTCCCAATCCAGGTTCTTCTTCGTCGATGCTCTCGAGATTTTCACCTGAGTGGTGATGCTGCGATCGAATCGACCGATTCAGCAGCAGCAGCGCTATGTCTTGGTGGCCTTCTCGGATGGCGAGAAGAAGTGGCGTATTCCCTCTCACGTCTGTACCGTCAAACTTTATCTCTTCTTGCTGTAAAAGTGCATCACATGCACTCTTGGAGCCGAATGCAACCAAAACGTGAAGCGGTGTCGCTCCAATGAAGGGCCATCCCACAGGCGCGCGGATGTTGCCAGGATCCATAATCTTCCATACATTCGCGGTCGGCCTTAGGAATTTAGACTGGTCGTCCCAGTGAATAAGGTTAAGAAGGTCGGTCTGGTTGAAGCCTGTATCTTCCACCTTTTGGATGTGATGGAATAGAAATTGCACTATATACGGGATGAGCGGATATCTGGTGGGGAGTGTGTCACTAGACAGCCGAGCACCTTCCAGCATTTCTCTCAACGACAGATACTGGAGACAGGACCTCGATATTTGAAGATGGCCCGCTTGAATTTTTGTTTGAGAATCGCTTGGATTACCGTTATTATAGCCGAGATATTTGTCGAGCACATAGTCGGCAACGGATTGGTGCACGAATTGAGCCTCCTTGTCCCAATCTTCTCCGTCGCGTTCGTGCTTCTCCCAGAAATCACGGGTATGAAACTCCACCAAGCCTCTTGAAATTCTTTTCACGTACGTCATAAAGTTATCCAGGTCCTTGATCCAGCTGACGTGGCTTTGAAGGAGCGAGATGGTCGTACAAGCCATGTCTTGGTCGGTAGCAAGCGCGTCTCTTAGCTCTTGCGCAGCAAGGGGCCGCTGAGCAAACAACAGCCACTGAAACAGTTTAGTCGTCTGACTTTTCTCCTCTGCTGATATGTCTCCTAGTAGGTCCGCATACAATTCGTTGAGGGTTTCTGGGGTAGTTGTAAGACATTCCCGTAGCTTCTCGACCTTAGTCCCGTTCGCATTCCCCTCAACCGCTTTGTCAGAGACGATGACCGCCCATTGAAATCCTCCCTGAGCCTTCAATAAGATATCCTTTTCGATTTCTTTCCGGTCTTCTTCTGGATATATTTGCCTCAGTCGCTTCTGGACGACGATTTGGATATCGCTGTCGTTTTTATCCTTTACAGATATTGTTGGGATTGGCTCGCTCTTAATGACCGGATATTGTCGAGAGGAAAAACAAATTTTTACCTGCCCACTTTCGCGCTCGACGTCTTCCATAAGGTCTTGAAAGTATTCCACCATTTCTCTAGCATTCTCATGCCCGCATTCATCTAGCGCGTCGACAAATATGATCGTAGGCTGGTTCCTCGTTCCCTTTGTCAAAACCTCAGACATGAAGCCTTGGAGTTCTCGGAGAGACAAATTACATTCACCCTGAGATGCTGACCGTCTCTCTTTCTCTTTAAATCGTTTGGCGAACTGAGAAAGGTGCTTAGGGAAGTGGCCAAGCATTGAGTGGAGTAAGGCACGAAATACACCCTCCGGTGATTTTTGCAGCGGCGTTCCTCGTCCGTGGATAAAATAAGACACGATGAGCTCTTTGTCGACTCGATCGCTCATCATTGTGACGGCAAACTTCATGAGAACAGATTTGCCAGTTCCAGGAGGCCCTTTGATCCATAAAAGGCCACGACTTTTGTTCCTCCAAGCTTGGAACTGGGAATCTTGGGCGAGCCAGCCGCATGTGCCTGTCGTGGGATGTAGGCTATCATATCTAGACTTCTGTTCTCCGAAAGACAGAGAACTTAGAAATTCTTTTATGACGGGTTACTACTTGAGTGAACGAAAATTGCTACTGATACACACACCTCTTTGAACATCTGACTGCGGCGCTTGTACATCTGACTGCGGCGCTAGTTCTATGAGTGGGTCATTAGATGTTATCAAGTGGAAGTTTGGAGCGAATTACGCACTGCTGTGTTCTGTCAAGTTATTTCCAGTCAAGCGATGGCTTTGTATGATCGGTAGTTTTTGCAAGACATGCCTAACGCGTCCATAAAACACATCAACTAGGCTTGTATATTTCACCATCCTGGAATGGTTACAGTTGATAGGATAGTGTTCCCTGCTGCCGGATATTGCAGACTCGCGGGTGACCAAGACTTCGGCGCGCCCACAGCGCATCCACTTGCCGTCTCTCATCTGAATTGGACATTAGCAATACTTCCAAGCCCTCAACGATGAACGCGCCCCGTAGCTCACCTCTGGGGTTGGTGATGCCTCTGTTTCGAAAAATGAGATAATTTCAGGTTTTCGTTTGGACCAAGCTGCATGAAAATCTTTTTCAAGACGTTTAAGTAACGCGGAGTCTTTATTCACTGATTCGAGAAGGCCCCGGTTGATATTGTCTCCGACCAAAGACACGAGTGGCCCCGTTGTCATTCCTTGATGAGGGACGCCGAAGAACAGGATTCCAGTAATTGAAGTCAGGATCTGTGTATATTTCTCGTTCATTTCTTCACTTAGCTGAACGATGACCTAAAACTCGGAGCGTAAGGATATAATACTAGCGCCGCAGTGTCAGACTTTGCAGAGCTAAAACTTACCTCTTTAATAACAAGCCCCCCCATGCTGTGGCCGATGAGAACTATGTTGCGAGATAGGCCGAGTTTCTGGAGAATAATTCGGTTAACGGCAAATCACAAGCCGAAGAGCGAATCCCACTCGCCTGAACGCGTTCTATATCCACTTGAAGGGATATGGCCAAATCTGTCAGGTTCTGAAATGAATTGCTGTTGACAATTCGAGTGTCGTATCCGTAGACTAAGATCCTAGCACGAGGCAGATCCTGCGGAAGAGCATCACGGAGCCACACAAAAGCGCTATTCTCTGCTTTGAAAGAACCGAGAGCGTGTCCGCCGAGACCTGGAATAACAATCACGCTGAGTTTAATGTGTCAGAATTCTTTCTCTTCTATTGGTAATCATCCATCGACCCACTCTAAGTCATAGCCATCTTGGTCGTTTTGGAGAGGGGTAACATCTTCGTCATTTTGGAGAGGGGTAAAGTCCAAAAAGTGAGTGTCGAAAACAAGAAATTTGTTCGGGCCGAAGGCAGCCTCTTCTTGGATCTCGCCAGGCCGTAGGATGACCGTCCATTCCTTACTGGTGCTACCAGAAAACCAGCTTGGCAAGGTATCAAAGGTCAAAGTTGCAACATTGCTGTTAAGATCGACGGGGCTCTTCGCAAGGGAATGCACGTTGACACTTGCTCCTTGCTCGATAGAAAGAACATGATTGACGAGTTTACGGACGTCCTCTCTGCTTTGATATACACGCGGGATTCCTCGCAGCCGGAAGTTTAGGTTTCTGTCTGTCGCCATGGTGTTGCTGCGTCAGGGGAAAAGTTAGGAGAGCAAGATAATCGAAGATAGTAAAGTAAAGGAGGAAAAAAAAAAAAGGGGGAAGAAATGAAGGCAAGGCTTCGAGAGCCTCATATACATCACCTCCAGCTGAATCATCGGTGGGGCCTAGAAAGGCACATGTAATTACAGCCTATTACGGAGGCTGATAGGAAAACCCCTGGTCGTATTTCGTGCAGCCAGATTTTTAAATTCGAGCAGCATTAACCCCACCACGTACTAAGTCCAGTACATACGATTGGCCCAAGCTTAGTACCATTCACCGCCCCCAGGCGGAATCCATGGATTCTGCAGTTCGAGGTACACAATACCCCTCGAAAGACCAGTATTTCCCTGGCAAATCGAGCCCTCTGCTTACCTATATCGCAAACTCATCTCGCAAAAGCGTTCATCAGGAAATTTTAGTTAAGAATAGCAGCTTCGTTAGATCACTGTTTACTTTAAAGTTAATCTACATAGTATACTCTTAATTCAGGTTTACTACTCCGCAGCGAAGCAACATCGGGCTAGGCTGGCAGCCAACTAACAGTGGTACAAGCCTGAGACAATCTCAGTCCGGTAAGGGCCTCCTTCGTCGGCGGTACACTGGACGTAAGGGCGGATTTCCTGAACGGCTGTAATCGTTATCTTGGGCGAAGCTTCCCTCTTTCGCTATGGGGACGAGTATGGATAACTACGTTCTGACCCGGTATAGGTAAAGTATATGTGGTAAGCTTAATTCTCTCAAGTTAGAGAGGGCTGCAATGTCTAGCTATATACTTGTATAGGTTGCTATCTAAGTGTGACAATAGTATAGATATCCCTGGCGCTCTAGAAGTCTAGCGTTGCAGTCTGAGTCTCTAAGCCCTAGAGCCTCCGCTGGTGAGGCGTAGCGAGTCTGGGCTTTAGGGAATCCATACCTATGTGCTAGGTAAATATAGCAAGGAAAGCGAACTGTGACAACACGTGAGAGCCTCACACGTTATAAGGAAATCCCCTGGGCTTCTTAGCCCTTTCCAGGGGATATCCTGAGTAAGACTGGCCAGGTTCCTACGTCCTTCGTAGTCAGTGGGCCGCTTCCAGCGGCCTTGTCTGCCAGGTGCCAGTCCTAGCAGCTTGCCTCGCTGACTTAGGGTCTGCTTTGCTAACTCAGAGTCTCGTGCTAGTGTCAGGGCTAGTTCCCTATCATAGCCCCTTTACAATAGGCAGAGTATTAAACTATGGTCCAAAACTACGAGGTCTTTGTTGATACCCTGTTCCACGGCTCCCGCTACTTACAGCATCAGGTTAACCTAGTACAGCGGGACTACACTGTCTCCAGGTCTTATTGTTAATGGTCAACAAGGTTGCTAAACATACAACCATTTCTACCCCAGCTATCCAAGCCTCCCGCCCTTGTCAGAAGCAAGTTAATACCCAGTGCTGTGTTACGACATGTATCTGCAGCTCACTATGTAACTGATCCTGCCCCAACTGCTACCGACCGCCCTGCAATACTGAGGGGTGTGGTCGGCCTTCTGTATGGTGCGATGGGCTCCTTTGCCAAGACTGCCTGGCGGACCGCCTCCGTGGGAACGGCTCTGGCTGCAAGGTTAAGAACAGCCCTGTGAAGGTGGCTCGCTGGGATTACTCTGAGTGCCAGGACTGTCTCCTCTTCTAGCTGTGTCATTTCTGCCCTCCTAGCCAACAAGTTTCTAAACACTATTGGGAGAGCCTGGTTTGTGTGGTATGTAAGCTACAAGAGAAAGGAGGAGATCTGGAAACAGTTCTATATGCATTATTCTGACGGCTGGCGAAAGAGACAAAGGTTACCGTACTGGATATGACACGTAAGCAAAACAAGGCCTTTGCCTTGGCCATCCTTACCCAGACTGCAGCGAGATCGACCACTTCTTCCAACGCCAGCTGATCATGCCGGAGTAGCAGGCGTGGCCGGACCAGGGCTGGCAGGGCAGATAGGGCATACAGGCAGGGGAGCAGTCTGAGGGGGAGGGGGGAGAGCTTAGCTGTCCCCCAGCTACACCTCAACTGATCCTCAAAGACACCCACACTAACCCTCGACTAAGCCATAATCACTCCAGAAGAACTCCCGAGCCCCCTAGACCTGCCCAACTAAGCAAAATTTAGACGAGGGGAAAGATAAGATGGGTGCCGGGGCATTCCAGCGCTGGATCAGCCTGCTACCGTTGTCCGCTTCCTCGGCAAATACAGCCCAAGTTCAGACAGGCCCAGCAACTCTGGACGAAGTTGACCCGCCATCTTTAGCTGTGCCAGACTTCGAGAGCACCGTACAAGAACGGTATGCGACCGGCCAATGGAGATTCGTGGTGTTTTTCATAGTGCTAGCCATAACATAAGTCAGGAAGCATGGGAAGGAGTACGCAAGCACATCGAGGCGACGAAATGCGCACCCTTCGAGCGTCATCGTGATGTTGATGGTGTCAACGACGTTGCGGAACGCTTCCGTCTTGAGTGGGCACAAGCCAAGGCCTTTGAAGGCGATGTTGAACTTGCTGCCAGGTATGAAGTACAGTGACTCCACCTCCCAGATCCAGATCTTCCATTCACAGATGGTCTATTCCTATGCGTAGTATCATACTGCCCTGTGCTCATTCTTCGGCTCTAGACGATATGGAGAGAGCCTAGAACAGGTATCAGTTCCGGAAGGCCCTCGCCATCTGAACTTCTGCTTGAATGTCACTCCGCAGGCCCTCCAGTCACTAGGAAGATACAAACAATCGGATAAAGACCCCCAACCATTCATCCAAATTGTCGCCCCTATATCGACAGACAAAGAATATGAAGAAAACCAACGGCAACTGGCCGAAGATCTCGACGAAACGTACCCGACGCGTTTTAATGTAGCACTGGGTTCGCTGCTCGATGGCCTGCTTCAAATCGTCGGAAGGCAGTCCCTGAGCCTGAGCGAGCTTGGAGGGCAGCTGAGAGACGATGAGGTGTGGACATCGATTTCTTGAAAGAGCCGTTAAACAAAAGGAAGCAGGAAATTATAAAGGTTTGGCGAGGTCGGCGAAGTTTTAGCTATATGAGCCTGAGTAACTCTAGGTTGTCTATGCCCGTACCTCATACCGTTCGACAGGGTCCAGGTTAGTGTGCTTTTCTCCGCCACCCCGGCTTCAGTTCTAGCTACCCTACCTCGCCCATCCCGAGAAGCTCGACGCGAGGCAGGCGCATATTCCTTCCAATTTCCACCATTGGCGTCGATTTCTCCATGACCCGAAGCTGCCCTGATTTCACCGCCAGCCAGGCTCCAATCTTAAGAATCCTTCGGGGAATCCAAGTCTACATGCGCAGAGGTAGTACCAGGAACCATCTTCTCCCCATTATCTGCCTCGGACTGGGAATGTAGCGCGTGTCTTGTATTTCCCCACCCGCTTTTGGCCACGCGACGGCTCGTTGCAACGGCATCCTTCTCTAAAAACAGCCAATCGATCTCCTCCAGGGTCAAATTACTAGTCTCAGGATAGCAGAAATAGACAAGTGGGACGAAGGCAAAATTGGTGATCATGAAGATCAGATAGGCTTTCCAGGTGATGTTGTTGATAAGAGTCGGCGTAATCATGACCACCTAAGGTCTTGTCAGTGATACATGGATACGTTTCGCTGGCGACCTTGTTCGAGGCCATGAACCAGCAAATATGCGTGCCTAAGAAGTGCGTTGCACTTTGATGCAGTAGACTGGTAGCCCTCGAATTTCACCCAATGATAAAGAAAAGGCACGAGAACCACTTACAAAAAAGTTCCAGATCCAATTCGAGCTTATGCCTACGGCGGTGCCCTTTGCACGAACATGGAGAGGGAGAATCTCCGGCACATAAACCCAAGGGATGCAGTTGGCAGTCATCCCGAAAATGAGCATGTACTGGCGATATATTTAGCGGCTGTCGGCTCTAAGAGGGATTGCACTACTTACTGTGAAGAAGAAGGCTACACTCGCGGAGGAAGTGGCTTTCGCTACATTGCCACCGCGATCCTGGAAACTGAGCAAGATGGCGATCATCATCATGGAAACCCCGAGCCCAAATGAACCCCACATCATGGGCTTGCGTCGGCCGTACTTGTCGAGGCAAAATGACGGGAACAGTGAGCCAATAAAGAACATGGCATTGATCACGCCACCAAGTAGTAGGGAAAGGTTGCGGTCGAGTCCAACGTTAATCTGCAGGACCGAAGTGATGAAGTAGCTGCAGGCAGATCTTAGTACGGTGCTCAGTTGTCTCAAAAGGTGTCCTGGCACGCGAAGTAGTAATGCCACTTACACAACGAGGTTGATGCCGCCGAGCTGGTTCATAAACTGCATTCCATAGGCGAGCAGCACTCTCCGCCCGGTCTGGACGTCGTCTCGCTTAAGGAGCTGCGACCACCGATACTCGCCATGCTTTTGCTCTAACTCGAGAGCCTCAAGAACTTCTCTCTGCTCCTTTACAATTTTGGGGTCGTCAGGGCCCCCTTCGTATACCTGGCAGAGTACTTCTAGTGCCTCCGCATTCCGGCCGTGTTTGTACAAATGCCTCGGAGATTCGGGAAGTCCAAATACAAGGCCAATGACGATCTGCTAGCAAATCAGCGTGGCCCCTCGGGAAGCGAGAATCCGAGGGATGGGGGGACGTACGAAGGCAAATATCACTTGGCAGGCAATGGGGAGCCTCCAGGCGAGAGAACCCGAGGTAAAGCTCATTCCGTAGTCGAACCAGTAAGCAATTTCGATCCCTACGCCGACAAACAGGGGCTCGGATGATACTAGACGGCCACGCTTGTTCGCCTCGCAGAGCTCCGACTGGTACATGGGCACGGTAGATGTCTCAATACCGGTACCTATCCCCGTTATGTATCGTGCGATCATTATGTGCGGGACAGTGAAGGCACAAGCCTGCAGCGCTCCTCCGACCTAAGACGGTGGTTAGAGGAGCCAACCTCCTAGGAAGCCGCAATAGAGGAGAAAATTACAATGATGAAGCACATGGCAATCCACATGGCAAGTCTTCGGCCAGTCTTTTCGCAGAAGAAGAAGGCGAGGATGCAGCCGCTGAAGCATCCTAGGTTGTATATACTAACGATGATGCCCTCTAAGGCCGAATTGGGGTGGCCAAAGGTTTCTAGGAAGTCCTCATTGCCGACAATACCGCTAAAGACCCCCTGATCGTAGCCGAACAGTACGAAAGCAAGCTGGCAGGATATCGTTATAGCGAGGCGCAGACTGCGGCCACTGCCGAAGAGGTTGAAATGTGGCGTCTTCATAGTAACATTCACTCGGCTCTGTCAAGATGGGAGCCTCGTATCCTAGGTTTAGGGGAGCAGCTAAGAGGTATTGGTAAAGCGTGTGAAAGGGGTAGTGGAGTATACATGTAAGGTAGTAAAGAGCTTGTGTGGGTGGTGTCTTCTTATACGACTTGGGCGGTTCAGGAGAGACGTTAGTGGGATTGGGGCAGAGCTCGGGTTGATCATGGCCCGACTGGGAGCATGGCTACATAATGAGACGACCTCTCCCCAATATCATGCATCAGTTTGATAATGATCACAGGCCCCTTCCTCCGCAGTCGCAGCTTTGGGCGGGGGTGGAATGTTGGGGTGTGTAGCGCATACATGCCTCTGCATGTGACGTCAAAGTCAGCTTTTAGATTCACGGTTGCCAGCGCGGAGTGGCTTCATGGGCTCCTAACGCCCCACCAGGTCTCCCCTTACCCATGCACCGGCAATTGGAACCGACGGCGTTGGTGCTTGGCGGGGCAAACAGAATCGGCGAGTGTCCGGGGCACAAGGGAGCAAAGTCGCATCCGCCCCGCTCAGCTTGCCGAACGAAACTCCCGCCCGGCGGCACATTGCCGTACAAAGTGGCCCGCCAAGGTCGGGGACAGGGAATAGCACGGGCGATGTTGGTCCTGCATACTCAAATTACGCGCTCCAGTCAACGGACGAGAATAACCCACCTCGCGAGTCACGGGAGCGCGAGCTTGGGTGCTTATTAGGCGACTCTCATACTGAGCTGTGTTGCCCCGCGCACGACCGCAGAGTAGGAGCCTTGGTAAGGAGTCATGGTATTATTGGGTAGAGCCAGTACAAGGAATAAGTAGTAGTTTACCTGCCCTCTGGGTGAGCTTGTTGAAGTATATAGGCGACCTTTTCTGCGCTGCACAGTCGACAATGTTCAACCTTGTCAACTTCCTAACTACTCAGGATGCCCTACCGCAGCCGATATTGCGATATTCCCTGGACATGCTAGACACGCTAGATACGCTAGACGTCACGAACGAAGCTGTTGCAGCTGCTAGCATTTCACTATTGCCTGACCCAAAGGTTTTACCTCGTCCAGAGACTATACTAGATGTAGAGGCGGTTGCTCTCGGCGACTCTGGTTCGCGGCATGAGAACGAGGTCTCCGCTAAAGACCTCGGTCTAAAGGACCAGGATATACAGTCCTCCTCCATAATCCGGCGGCAGAAGCAATATTTCGGACTGAGAACCTTCTGTTATACAGCCAAGATGTGCGGTCCTATTCCACGGTGTTGCTGCTCAATAAACCGAGTCTTGAGACTGTTTACAGCCTGGCTGATGGATTTTACTAGACTGTTCAAAACGGTTGCTTCCATATTGGGACCTCCCGCGGGGTAGCTTCAGTTGGATTCCCAATCATTGCCCATGAGACAGAGTTCAAAAACAAGCTACGATCCGTAGTCAAAGAAGTCCGAGAGGGCTGTACAGCCTCACGGCCAGCGACACCAGGCGTACACTGAAGTGTGCCCAGCCTTCTTAGGTAGCTATCGGGCTATATACTCGAAGACGGGCCAACGAAACCAATGAGCCTTTCGGCTAGGATATAAATGCTCTGCGTTGGATCACTGCCAGACATCGTAGTCTGGAATTCTTTCTTCGTAGTATTCCTCACGAACATTTTGGAATCCGACGTCCGGAGCGTCAAACGGCCATGGCTCTCCTCCACCACTAGCAAACAGCGCAAATGAAGCGCCCGAGAAGACAAAGTAGTTCGCTGGTGCGAACGCAAGCCACGAAGAGGCCAAACTAGCAACCCAGACAGGCTGGTCGCTGCCCAAGACGTATCCTAAAGTGTATTTCAGAGGCTCAGCTCGGATGAGCAGCGTCAGGCCTGCTGGGATGTAAGAACGATTGACGGAAATCTCTTGGTCCTAAATCATAGTTTAGCGGGCGATGCGCAGCGGAGGCACAGTGGCACCTATAGTCCTACCTGTACGGTGGTGTTCATCCTTAGGGTGTAAAAGAGGCATAGCCCGGTTTGATTGGTACAACCCCGAACTCCGATGTCTTGATGCTGGAACTCACTGAGATATGCCGAGATTCCCACGGACTGGCGAGGCCCAAAACCGGACTTCGTCGAGAGCAGCGTCGCAGAGAATGTCATGTTGAGCGAGACTTGCTTTCGGAGCATGGCGGCTGGCGTGTCCCTTTCGCTCAATGAGAAGACATTTGGATTGAAAACCAGCCCGGATTCCGATGGTCGTCCACAACTTGTCTTGTTCCCTCCTGAAAACAAGCGGTAGTTATTGGTGTATGGGATACGAAGCTGGTACCAACTCGGGTCCAACTCCGGGCCCTCAAACTTGTCGACAAATGGGTCGGGAAATGGTTGCTGATCCGGCTCCCTCCCGAAGCTTTCGCTAAGCGTAATGGGATTTCCATTATTTAGAATTGGCCATCCATCTTTCCAGGCCACTGTGGTCAAAAATGTCTCACGGCCTAGACACTTGTAAGCAAAGAGTTCTTCTCCAAGGTAGCCTAGGCATCAGCGGGAAGGTTCTTACCGAGGGGGGAACTGCCGTTGATCTTCCTTCGGGCGATAAAAGATGCGTACCAGTCCCCTTCTTTTGTCTCCACAAAGGTAGCATGTCCGGTGGACTGAACAGTCAGGTTGTCATAGCCATAAGCGCCATTGAAGAGTATCGGATTTTGCGGGTTCGGCGTCCACGGACCTTCTGGAGACGCTGACCTGGCAATGGTAGATCGATGGAGGTCGTCAGTACCACCCTCAGCAATTAACAAATAGTAAAAGCCGTCTTTGTAAAACATTTTCGGGCCCTCATCTCGCGCGGCTGCATTATGCTCCATTGTTCCGTTCCATAACGACCTGTACTCTCCGATACAGTTTCCCGTCTGCAGGCTAATCTCGCATTGATATATGCCCCAAAGCCTATCCACGTTGTTGTTCGGGGCCATTAGGTTAAGGTAAGTCTTGTTTGTAAAGGGGTCTTGGAATAGCGCAGGATCAATCCCCCACGGTTCGCACCACACTGGATCAGACCAGGTAACGAGGTCTTTGGAGGTGGAGAAGAAGACGCGTGGCCAGACTCGCGCAACCGGGTCATAAGTCCACCGTGTCATGGATGCCAGATAGAACAGACCATCAATGTAAGATAGTGACGGCGCCCAGGCACCTGCGTTTGTGTCAGCGGCTGGCTTGGGTTGCTAGCCTTTTACATACCGGCTCCCGTGGGTGTGCCATAGAGTTGAACATGGCGAGGCGATGTAAGGGCGTGTGAGAAGAGCTCCCAATTTGCTAAGTCATTGGACTTATAGATTGGGATACCCGGGAAGTACTCGAACGAAGAGGTTGCGATATAGTAGGTCTCACCCACTCGTAGAATGGCCGGATCCGGGTTCCAACTATCAGTGTGCGGTTAGCCATAGGGCATCGTCTGAGTCTGATTACACTTACCCGGATATGATTGGGTTCTTAATCGCCCCTGCTACAGACGCAAAGGCGCACAAGCTCGTGAGGATCCTCATGGCTGCATTGGCGAGTCGGGTGCCTACTGAGTGACGCTTATCACGGAGATACGTGGACTATTAGCAGGCAAGCATCGTAGCCCAGGATTGGGTTACATATGCAAACGGCCAACATGAGTTCAATGCATCTCGTTATATCAACAGCGTGCGCGCAAACCCATTTGTTATTTCTATGATATATTGCAGGGGTTCCGGTCCGTAGTTTCGCCCGGCGGCCGATCGAGTGCCAGAAGTGGCTCACCTAGCCAGCTTATTCATCTCAGAAGCCCCTGTCTCTTAATCTTAAATCCGGGGTCATTTACTGGGGCAACCGGGGCGCCATATTCGGCCGTGCGGGGTAATCTTTGGCAATTAATGCCATCCTTGAACGACTTGTTTAGAGGAGCTCAACGATGCTGTCGGTATCCTGCCGCATGTAGTCATAACCATATTATAGAATCCTACCCAAATCCTAATTAAAATTCTTTCTTACTTTTTGCTTGCAGCTGGAAATGCCGAAAGAAAAGAGTCCTTCTTACCTCCCACAAGCTGTGATGTAGCTGTGTTGGCAACCCTAGCTGCTTCCCCAAATCTAGTGTCGGCAGAGCGGACAAGCTTCGGAGCCGCTCCGAGGCCCGCCTTTTGGCTTCACGTTCCTCGCAGTGTATCCAAATCGCCGGACCGGTCTTCCCAGGAACTGGTGGTCGCTGTTCTCTTAATAGATAGTTACCGTAACATGTCGTGGGTCAAGGTAGACTTCATATTTTACCCCCGTAGTGGTATTGACCCGAGTGCTGCTACCTTGGATACACGCTTCCTAGGAGCCCCTAGGGTTTCTACTTGAAGCTTCTACACAAGAAGACCAGGGTTGTAGTCAACGCTTGGAATAACAATATGAAGAACTTGAGTTTCCGGCTTATGCGCTAGATGTCGTATGATAAGTAGTCAGGCCCTCCTCCAATCCCTTAATCTGAAGGGCAAGATAGCGCCCGTAATAGCGTGCCAAGGCCAGGTTCCCGCCCATAAACCAGTACCCAGGATGGCCACTCTGGCGCCAGATGGTGCGCCACTCACCCTCTTCGTCGAATCCCCACACATCTTTCAGCTTATCTGCCACCTCGTCTCCCATCATGATGCGGGCTTGCGTGCGCATATTCTGGTAGCCAGTAGCGAAGACGACCTCGTCGGCCTCGAGCTTTGTCCCGTCCGCGAAGAGAATGCCGTCGGGCTGCACCTCGGTGAGCTCCTGGCCCTGCTTGACCTTGATCTTCCCCTCGGTTATCAGCTGGCTGCAGCCGACGTCGATGTAGTAACCGCCTCCGCGCTGGAAGTACTTGAAGAAGAGGCCCGCGTTGTCGACGCCCTTGTCGATCCTGAAGCCGGCCCGCTCGAGGGCCTCCAGGGTGGTCTTGTCCATCTGGTTGGCCAGCTCCGTTACTTGGATTTGCTGCGTCTTGGACAAGGGAGTCGGCATGCTCCACAGAATTGTGTCGGCGTCTTCAACCTCAGGCGTGCCCTCCTCGGCATACAACGGCCCTAATGCGATCTTAGTAATGGCCTCGGAGGAGACCACACAAGTCGTGCTACGCTGTATCATTGTGACATCGTAGCCGTTCTCGTAATAGTCCTGCGCAATGTCGTGCCCGGAGTTGCATGATCCCACGACAATCGCGCGCTTGCCCTGAGAGTTGGGCTGGGCGCCGGGGAACTCGGAACTGTGGCAGAGTCGGCCCTTGAAGGTCTCCATGCCCTTGATGGTTGGGAAGTTCTTTTTTCCCGAGTGCCCAGTAGCTTGGATGATGTGGCGGGGATGGATGGTTCGTGTCTCCTTGGCGTCTCCGATCTGGCGCTCGACGACGACATTCCACCGCTGCTTCTCGCCATCCCACGAAGCAGAGACAAAGCTGGTGCTGCACCAGATATTGAGCTCCAGGAGGTTGACATAGGCCTCAAAAAACTCGGCCAATTTATCTTTCGGTGTGAAGATCGGCCAGTGGTCAGGGAAGGAGATGTAAGGCATGTGGTCGAACCACACTGGATCGTGAAGGACTAGCTGACGGTACCTAGGGAGATAGAAAAGTCAGAAATGGCTGGTATGGCTTTGGACGAGGACCCATACCTCTGGCGCCAATTATCGCCGACGCGCTCGTTTCGGTCAATGACTAGTGTGTCCACATTCAGCATCTTTAGACGCGCGGCAGAGGTAAGCCCGCCTTGCCCAGCACCTGCGAATAGGAGTTAGCAACGCATGTAAGACATGTAAAAGGGGGGCCCAGGCATACCAATAATCAACACAGCCGGTTCCCTGTCCTCAAAGGCAATTTCTGCCGACCTCTTTTCCTGCCAGTTCTTCATGCCACGACTGCCGCCGTGCTCGCCGCCCTTCGCTCGCCGGGTCCTCCGAGGCTCCTCAAAGCCCTTCAGCTCGCGGAGGCCGGTGTAGAAGGTCAGGATCTTCCACCCGCCGTCCCGATGGATCAACCGCACGTGCCCCTGTCCGGTGCCGGTCTTGGTTGTTACAGTGGTGAAGAAGGCAACGCACTTGGACTCTCCGTAGGCATCGAGCTGGTTGACGCCGGGGGCGCGCGCCGGCGTCGATCGGTCTAGGGCAATGGCTTCCAGCTCACCCCCGCGAAGGACAAGGTACTTTTCGATCTTCTCACGGCCCCTCAACGTGCGCATGTCCCAGGACAGGCACAGGTGGTCTCTCCAGAAGCCATCTTCGAGGAAAAGGTCGGCTATGGCCTTGAAATTCTTGTCGGCAAAATGCTTGGAGAGTGCGTCAATCAACTCGCTGGCAGCTTTGTCTGCGTCTAGATCCTCGGGGAGCTTGTCTTTGGGCAGCTCGGCTGGGAGGATGTTGACCGAACCGACCTCGATTCGGTTGTCGCTCGGAGCTACAAAGGTGCCGTTGGTGTGGGCCGCCATGTTCGTAGACGGCAAGATGGTAGGAGACGAGGACAATAGTAAGAGTAATTTAAGGAGAGGAATGCCATACCACCCCCATTCCCTCGGGGTCGAACCCTCGTAAAATACGTAACCACATGTCTGAACCCGACTCGCGCCCCCTCAAGATCGGACGACTATCCCCTCTTCCCCATCTTGTGGCGTGGGGTACTGTCTTGGGACTGCCACACGTGAGTCCGGGGAGTTGCGGCCGATGGGGACACTAGCATGACTCCGGTCCAGGGTTCCTCCATGCTCAAAGCCACCACGAGGTGGAGTTCTTAGCGTTGTGGCACAAGAAGATTCGCTCCGCTATCGCGATGCCAAGTGTCCGCCCTAAGAGGTGTCTCCACGTTTCTCCAACGGATGAATGTCTCAAATTGAGCCCATTCTTAAGATCTTCTAGCATCCGAAGCAGCGACAAAAGTAACACCCCGAAGTTGCTGCATCTCGTGGCCTATCTAGCACTTACGTCTTTCAAATGGGATCCGAAGCCGCTCTTGCAAATGGCAAGGCCGTGGACAGCGGCCTCACCAAGCTGTTCGAAGATCTTGAACAGAGATTTGCGGCAACGAAACTGGGGGATGACCGCTGGTACATTCTCGCGGCAGCATGCTTAGTTGCCGGCCCCGATCCCGAAGCTGCTGACCAGCTGTATTTGCACTTGATCAACCAGCCGCGCTACAGCACGAGCGCTTCACGGCAGGCCCTGGTTCGGAGGTTGCGAGAGGCGCTCGTCAAGTCGATATCGCTCGTCGGTGTGTGTAAGCCCATCGAAGCGATCCTAGCCATCAGCAAAGTCGAGCGAGACGAAGACCGCGACTATTCCACGACGCGAGAGGGCTGGCAGTGTGACGAGAGCAACCATGCGCGTGCTATGGAGTGGTACAACAAGATTTATACGCGCAACGCCAAGGACACTATTGGGCTGTTCAACTCGCACAAGGATTTCGCTTGGATCTCGGCCGAGATCACCTACGGCTTCTACCTGTCGGACCGCCAGGTCCTCGACGATCTCGACACGGAACTCGTCGTGTTCCCGGCCATCATGTCGCAGAACCTCCCGACCGAGACACACTGGCACATCCGCGGCACCCGGCGCATCGGCGTCTCGAAGGAGGAGACCCAGATGTTGTGGGATAGCATTAAGCTAGTTGCTAGCCACTTCGGCGTGTCTTTACATAAGGTGCCTACAGTGGATGCAGTTGAACCTGATGTCTAGTTTACAGGTTGTCGCATCTGGTTATGGGACGCCGATTGGAGGCATGGTGCTGCGGGGCTGGAGGGCTGGCGGCATACACGGAGCTTCTCAAAATGGCATTCACTAGAGCGGTTTAACTAGAAGCGAATATATCTTCGCCAATGGTTCAGCTCAATAATGTTATTGCGCGTTCTCAACTTCTTGTGGTAAACATGGTATGCGCAGAAATCCGATTCCGGGGTAGCCTGTACGTACGTTTGCGGCAACGACTTAGTCTGCCAATAGCACGACACAGGTTCGCTTATCAAGGTAGAATGGACACCCCACGATTATGGAGATCCCCAAGTATCCAAAACATGGCTCCATGACTCGCGGCCTTTGTCTGCCTTGAACTTGGCACAGCAAGGACGGTTCAGCCTCAGATACGTTGCCCATCTCAGATGCTGCCCCGATATTTCCGATCGCAGCTCCAGAATCTTGACCACTAGCCTGAAGATCCGATCCTATAGTTCACCTGGCAAGCGATGATGCCACCGGACTAGCATGAGAACCAGCTCGGACGCATCATCCGTCCTCGATGCACAAGATTGCGGGGGCGTAGATTGCCCAGAATTTTCCCCCGCATGGGGACCCCGCGACCCCGCAGCAGGGGGGTTCAAAGGAGCTCGTAGGGGAGACTTGCCATACTCCGGGCTTCCTTTGGGCCACTTTCCCCTCAATTTCCCCGCCACAAGCAAGGCCAGCCCAGGGAATAGGCGCCGGTCACAACAAGTCTTCGGACGCAAGGGAAGTCCAAGTGGATCGGACTCGTCAATATCCCCCCGGATTTGAGCAATTTCGGGTCATCCTCCTTGATAGGTCTTCTTGACACGCCGCCCCTCCATCTCGGGGCAGCTAATATCTCTCCCTCTCCATGCGCTGGGCCAGCACCTCAGGAAGCCACTCTAGTCGAGCGCGGCCAAGCAGGGCCCGGAAGAATGGAGCAGTCGCCGGCCAACGAATTCGCTGACTTGGACGACACTGCCCCGAAGCGGCAGCGGCTGTTCATTTCTCGCCAGGTAACGCCTCCCGCCGGTACCCCGTATGGGGTTTTGAGAGTCCTCCGACTAAGACTTTGTTGTGTGGTGGCTAGGCCTGCGAAAGATGTCGTCTGAAAAAAACGCGGTGCGATGGGGACACCCCCTGTGGCCAGTGTCAGGGGGTCGGAGCCGAATGCATTTTTGGAGATAGGAAGGCCAGCAGGTATGTATGTACGTGGGGCCCCACGGGGTCAGGTCCAGACCGTGGCTAATAGCTAAATTTCCGCGGCCTAGAAACGAGGTGTCCCTTGGCATGATCTTCAATGCCCTGAAGCGGATTGAGACCAAGGTAGAAGGAGTCCGGAGTGGCGAACCCCAAGCCCCAACCTCAAAAGCCAAACGGCAGAGAAGCAATGCCACAGTGGCCGCTTCAGTGTCTGAGTTTTCGCATTCCGCCAGTGATAACGATGGGTATCTCGACGCGGAGGGCGACCCAGCAACGCCCAAGGCAGCCTCTCTGCCGCCTCTACCCCTGGGGGCGTCCCTAGCTGCATCAGCAACTCAGTATCCATCCATCCCATATGCCATCCGCCAAATTCTGCTATGGCCGGCCGTGCGGAGAATGCTGAGGAGTGACGATCAGGCTGACCATCGCTTCGACCCCATCTATGCCACGATACTCGAACAGAAGCGGGCGGCGCTTCCGCCACCCGGTCCCTCCAGCGTGGACTGCATGGCAGGGCTCCGCATCTCCGAAGTCAATGCTCTCGCCGATAGCTACTTTTCGACCTTCAATTTGGCGAATCCGATCCTGGACCGCAAGCTCTTTGTCCAACACACCCTGGGCACGGCCATCAACAGCGACTTTGGGTCCAACATCGAGAGCTGCGTCGTATTGGTCGTCATGGCGCTTGGCTCTCTCGGCCACCAAGCCCTCCGTGAGGGTGGCTTCGTTGGCGCCTCAGCTGAAATTCCGGGGGCAGGGGGCACCGAGGATGGGATCCCCGGACTGGCCTTCTTTAATGAGGCTAGGAAGCGAATCGGGTTCCTTCTGTGCGAAAACAGCATCCAGAGCTGCCAGTACTATCTCCTATCTGGGTACGTCTGGACCCGCCACCCTGGGGTTGGAGACTTGCTAGTCCCCCTAGTCACTAACACATGGGCTAGACTATTCTTCGCGCACCTAACTCGCCCAGTCGACTGGTGGGTGATGGTCAACCGCGCATGCTTATGCTGCATCTCGTTCTGGGAAAGGTGCAGTTCGCGCCCCTGGCCACCCCTCTCCGACCTCCCCACATGACCGAGGTCCGCTAACTTCACGCCCAGGATACCACGCGACTGCGATGAATGGATGCTGGACATGCAGTCTCGCCTGTTCTGGAACACGGCAATGTTCGAGGCAGTGCTCACCCAAGACCTAGACCTCCCCGTGAGCAAGCTGCTCGACTACGAGGACAAGGTCCCCCTGCCTCGGTTCGTCGAGGTCCCGGGCATCGCGTTGGCCGCATCGTTGAGCGCCGAGCACGAGGAGCGCGAGTCGCTCTCCCAGTACCATTTTCTCTCGCAGATCGCCCACCGGATCATCCTGACGCGCCTGCGCAACACCATGTTCGCCAGCCCCGGCTCCAAGCTGGTGGAGCTGTCTAGCCCCGACGATTACCCCCCGCAGGCGCTCGAGGATGAGCTGCTCCATCAGTTTGAGCAGTGGAGACACAAGCTGCCGCCGTCGCTGCAGTGGGACAACCAAGAAGTGATCCCACCCGCCACGACCCCGGCAAACATGCTTGTCGTCCCGTGGCTTCGGTCCCGTTACGTAATTTCCAGATATCATCTCCGGCGACCTCTCTTGTAAGTTCCCGTGTATATAATACGGTGCGGATAGACCCCTGACCTGACCCTAGTCACCGGGCCCTTCACCACCCCAATTCTATGTCGGAGCGTGACCTAGAAAAATGCAAAGATGCTCTTGCTCGCATCATGGACTGGACGTCGCTCACCAAGTTATCACTTGTAATGCGAAACTGCCTGCCACTCAAATTCTTTATCTGCACCCAGTATGCCCTGTTCGCAACCTATTTCTCATGCTTCCTATCTAATCTGGCTATATAGGCTGTTCGGCATGATACTCATCATGGATGCCCTCGGTCAATGCGATGTGGTCAAGGTCAAGGAACTAGTCCCAGCAGGCTATGGCGCATGGCGCTTATTTGCCCTCGATCTCCTCAAGGCATTTGCGCCATGTAGCCCGGCGGTAGCCCGAGACTACGAGATAGTCCTAGGCCTATCCACACCAGAGTGACAGCCCGTAATTCTCCCCAGTTTGGCATTGCTGGCGAGATGCAAAGGATCTCTAGCTTGAGCTAGAATACACTCGTAAAGGATACACAAGGACTTGAAGGGACAGCCCTGTTATCTATAGAGTAGCTTGGGTGTATACAACAATAGTCTAGCTATCTAATGCGCCATCATGCACAAACATGAGATATTCAATCCGCTAAGCTCCAATGCTGTAATCAGTTATAACTTTGCCTTTTCCTCGTAGAATCCCGTTCCGGTCGAACTTGTCAAGGCACCATCCACGACCAATGTCTGGCCTGTTACATATCTAGCCACCTGGCTTGCCAAAAACGCGGCCGCGTTAGCAACATCTAGCGCGTCACCCATAAATCCCATAGGGACGTTGTGGCGCGTGATCCGGTTGAAGGTCTCTCGTACGGAGGGATCTGAGCTTTCCTTCATTTGCTCCACCAGGGGCGTGAACATGAGACCCGGCGCCAGAGCGTTGACGCGGACTCCCTTGGCCGCAAACATGACGCCTGTGACGCGTGTGAAGTGGATGACGGCCGCCTTGGCGCTGGCGTACGCTACCTGGGGCTTCCCCAGGAACTTGATGCCCGCGATGGACGCATTGTTGATGACGGCGCCCGATCCCTGCTTCTCCATGATGGGGAGCACCGCATGGCAGGCCAGGTAGACGCTCTTGAGGTTGAGCGCGATCTGCTTGTCCCAGACCGCCTCGGGCATGGTCGCTGGGTCACCTGCTGCAGTGGCTCCCACGTTATTGACGAGAATGTCGATTCTCCCGTGCTTCTTCATGACGGCGTCGACCACCCGGGCGATGTCGCTCGCCGAGGTCACGTCCGCGGCCATAACGTCGCACACGCCGCCGTCTTGCCGCACGCGCGATGCCGTGTGCTCCGCTGCGCCGAGATCAATGTCGCAGCCGAACACTTTGCAGCCGTTCCGCGCGAGCACCCAGGCTATCGCCGCTCCGTTGCCCCATGTGTCTGAGTTTGCTGTTTTGGCTTGGCCCATGCCCATCAACAGGACCACTTTGCCCTGGAGGTCCGGGTACGTCGCGTGGACGTGTGTTCCAGCCATGCTGCACGTCTACCTCGGATAGCGAGGTGGGAGCAACAACAGAGAGTATAGAGACGTAATGGTGATGCGAGTGGCTCGCAATGGTATGTCTGATGAGATTTGGTGTCTGGCGAAGGGAATACCCCCCTCACCTATTAACATTGGTATGTAGAATCTTATAGGCCATTTGCTCGAGGACTTGGCCGGCAGCTCCTTGCATAAGCGTCTACTGGGGGAATTCGCCCCTGGGTGGCAGCATTCGGAGTTGGACTAACGCCCCCGAGCCCCCTGCTTGGCGGCGAGGAAATAGCTATGCACCCCGCATTGAGAGCAATCCCCCCAAGGGGCTTCGTGGAGCCCTAGCTTCAGCTACCTTACCAACTAACCAAGATCGAAGTGCACGGCATTGCAGCCCCTAGTCACGCGGGAATTGGTGCCGCTTCTAAAGGCTTGTGCCGTTCTCCCGCATGGCCCTCGCTCAACCGGGGAGACTTTGCTACTCCGGAGGGCCCACTCCTACCTACTCTGTGGTCCACCACAACAAAGCCCCCAAAGACTAGCCCCATGGGGTCTTAAGTGCCTCCCCACATTCGCCCCAGTAAGTCTCGGGCCAAGAGGCATAGGAATGGGTCCAGATTTTTCGGGGCGATGTTCACTCGCATTAACCCCCTGGACAGCAAAAGATGCATCTATATATCCGGTCCACCTAGCTGCACCTGCAGAGGAACTTTGACTCTCCAGTGCCAACTCCAGAGCAACCCTACCACCCGCCCTCGCCTCCAGGTGGTCTTGTCCGTCTGCTTTCTTTGAACCGCCCCTCGGCCAGCGCAACCTCATGTCTGCACACGAAGTCAAAAGCAACACGGGTTTGGGGGACAGTCCGTCCAACGAAAAGATGGCAACCGGCGTCGAAATGCTGGAGAACGGGAAGGAAGAGAGCCTTACCCACGACCCTCTGGCCTTCAACGATGATGAGAAGGGGCTGGAAAAGCGGTATGCCACTCTTGCTCGGAATCGATGGCATGCGAGGCTAATTACTCTACGATATATAGTATCATCCGCAAGATCGACTACCGGCTCCTCCCGACCACGGCTACCATCTATTTGCTGTGCTACCTCGACCGTTCCAATATCGGTATGACGAGCCCCAGCAGACAATCTTTAATAGAGCAGAACAGGGCTCATTGATATACAGGCAACGCCAAGATCCTCAACTCATCGACCGGCAACGACCTCATGACAACCACAGGCATGAACAACCAACAGTACATCGTCGCACTGATGCTCTTCATGGTTGCCTATACCATCTTCGAAGCCCCTAGCAACATGGCTCTTAAGATCTTATCGCCTAAGAGGTATGACTATATGCTCTCGCCACATTCACCTATCCAATTATACTAACCAGCCTTCCATACAGATGGCTTGGCTTCCTCGTGTTTGCGTTCGGCGCCCTCTGCATTGGTATTGGAGGTGCTCACAACGCTGAAACCATCACGGCGCTCCGGTTCCTCCTTGGCGCTGCCGAGGCCGGCGTCTTCCCGGGCATGATATATTACTTCAGCTTCTGGTACCGTCCGCGGGAGCGTGCATCACGCATTGCCGCGTTCCTATGCAGTGCCACATTGTCCGGGGCCTTTGGAGGGTATGAGCCTCTACGTTCTACTGCCATTACGTCCTTAGTATTCGCTAACCTGCCTGATTGCAGTTGCATTGCTTATGGAGTTGGACACATGAACGGTGCAGGTGGCATACAGGCCTGGCGCTGGCTCTTCATCATTGAGGGCATTCCCTCGGGTAAGCCGACTCAGACCCGGTCATGGTACTATTGAGCGCCCATATTAACTGGAAATACAGTTCTTGCCGGGGTGCTGGTCTTCTTTTTCCTGCCAAACTACCCCGAGGATGTTTCCTGGCTCTCTACGGAGGAGAAGGACTTCCAGACGCGGCGCATGTGCAACGTTCTTCTACCAAGGTAAGTCCATCTGACTCAAGGGCTACTTAGCTTCAAGAATGACCGAGGCTAACGAAGTGGACAGTGAACAGAAGATCAACTGGGTAGACGCAAAGGCCTGTCTGACAGACCCGCGCATGTATGCGCATTACCTCGCATACTTCGGCATCGGCAGCTGCGTGGCTTCGCTTTCGCTGTTCTCTCCCACCATCGTTGCCGGCATGGGCTATAAGGATCTCGAGGCCCAGTTGTACACAGTGCCGCCGTATGCGGTAGCATATGTTGTCACCCTGGGTGCCGCGTGGCTCTCGGACCGCTACCAGACCCGTGGACTCATCGCTGGCATCTCATTTACCATCGGATTGATCGCCTTTATAGTTTCAGGTATGGCAGTCTCCTTCCTTTAACGGCATTCACTGTGCCATTGTCCCTGTAGCTTTGTCCATTGCAGGGACCCTAGCTGACACTCTTTCTTCTTAGCTACGATTTCGGGAAATGTGTACGTCACGCGCTATGTTATGCTCATTCTCGCCACTACCGGCGTGTTTGGTGGCCTTCCGTCCCTCTGTGCATGGGTGGGCGACAACAGCCGCACCACCACGGCCGCGGCGCTCTCCACCGCGTTGAACATCGGGCTCTCTGGTCCCAGTCAGATCATTGGTGTCTGGATTTACCGAGCTCAGGATGCGCCGTTCTACCGCCTAGGGCACAGCGTCAACGCGGCGATGATCTCCATTAGCATGGTTGCCAGCTTTGGGCTCACATTTTATTATCGTCGCCAGAACGCGAAGATGGCAGGAACCAACCAGCAGAGATGGATCCCGTGAGAGAGCAAATTTAGGCAACTTCATTTCAAGTATTATCAGATTCCGGAATCCAATAATAGCTCCTTTTCCCTTGGAGAATGGCATCTAGCAACCACCGAGTTGTATTTTTGAATCCGTGGTGCACACCTTCCTCCACAAAGTATCGTGTACTTCTTCCAAGGCTTAAAATATTAAGTAATTTCTAACTAAGAATAGCGATACTATACTATATCCAAATTGAACTAACTCTGTCACTTTCCAACCCTCGGGGCCCTTAGAACTCGGCATGATGATCAATATTGCATTTGGCAGGCATTTACAACCCGTCATTTACAGCCCAGCATTATATAGACATAAAGTACCTGAATCTCTACAAATTAGAAACACCACAGCCTGACGAAGTTTATCTAAACAAGAGTGCCCCTCTTAAGGCAGACCCACAGATGTAAAAACTAATTAAGATCCATAACGTAAAATATTCTTTTTGACTGTGTGAGCTTACGATATAGGGAAAAAGTGAGGATGGCTGAGTGGTGGGCAAAACAAAGGGAGTTCATTCATAGTACTAAGAGATGACAAATCATCGTCTTACACAATCATATAGTACGTCAGGACAGCTACGCGTAGGGAGCCTCCACCCAGGAACATACTGGCCATACTACACAAGCATTTTGGTAGCCTAACGAGTCGCCAAGTGTCCGCAATGTATTCATCCACCTTCTTAATACAAAAAGCAGATATCATGGCATGTTGTCCAGCAACATAGGGGTATGCTACCGTCATGGCTGTGAGGCGGCACTCTCATCGAACTTGGAAGAGATTTGGTCGAGAACCGCTTGGGCTCGTAGCATGTAGTGTCGCTTTCTCTGGGCCGTGTTGCCAGGGCCAGATGGTATGCCCATGAAAACGTTGTCGTGGGTATATTTTTCGACACGAGT
Organism: Thozetella sp. PMI_491; assembly: GCA_021432635.1. Classification (NCBI taxonomy): domain Eukaryota; kingdom Fungi; phylum Ascomycota; class Sordariomycetes; order Chaetosphaeriales; family Chaetosphaeriaceae; genus Thozetella; species Thozetella sp. PMI_491. The sequence continues at coordinate 538,524 of MU270036.1, forward strand.
TGTGGATTGGTCCTGGTTTTTTTGCCTCGAGGGCGGTATACTGGAGAGAGACGAAGTTATTCGGTGGTTACTAAAATGTCTGGATAAGATACTGGCTAGGGAACTTAGGGGGTTGAGGAAGCAGGGAATGGCAGCGCGGAGAGAGTAGACTGCTATCTAGAGATAGTGAAAGGGGATCAGAGAAGGGGCGAGGCCTCGCAATACATGTGGCAAATACAAACCTCTCTTCGACCCAAGAACCTGCGAAAGTTGCGGCCGAACTCTTGTTGTCCATAGTAAAAAGGATACGGAAACTGGAGCAGGTTGTCGAAAAGCAAGAATACAGTAGGGTTTGGCAAGTCAAGTAGAGAAAAGGGTTGCTCTCACAGGTTTTGGTCGGAGATGTGAAGGGTATAAATAAGGCAAATGTTGTTAGCTGTTCTCCCTAGGCCGAAAGAATGGAGGCGAGCGCTCCCTTGAGCCATAGGTTAAGGTACTTATGGCGGAGCCCCGAACAAAAAAATCGGAAAAGGGTTAACCGCCTGCCCAGTCTGACCTGTTCACGAGGTGCTCATTGCAAGGTATTGGGTGCAAGGTGCCGAGTGCAGAGTCCCAGAGCGCCAGGTGCGATGCAGAAAGAAGAATTGGGAAGTGGCCAATTAGAAAGTTAGGCCTCACGGGCAACACCAAGCCATGCATGGCCATGCATAGTGGTGATGCCGTCCCGGCCGACTGGAAACCTCATATTGTGGGGCTAAGAATTGGGAAGTGGCCAATCAGAAAGTTAGGTCTCACGGGCAACACAACACAGAGACATGGTAACGTCGTCCCGGTCGACTGCACAGATGTGGGGCTAAGAATTGGGAACAAGCCAATCACCAGGACTCGGCGTGGAGGGCTGCTTGGTAGAGAAAGCTGGTTTGGGATCCGGCCAATGGATAGCTACGAAGCCTTACTGCTGAACCGCGCTGACCGGTGCGGACTATTAAAAGCGCGTGGCTGCCTCGCCAACGCCTCGTCCCGGTACAATTCTGTCCTCATCCTGGCACCACGCTGCGGGAACAGCAGTGCTCGCGCATCTTGAGGTCTAGCGAAGTTTACGCAGGGCACGATTGTCTACCGGCAGCCATGTCTTCTTGCTTGGCGGCTCCCAGCTTGTGGGAGCGCTTCAAGGAAGAGATCCACAGCCTTTTCATCATAGACAACCAGCCACTTGATGGTGCGAACGGCGTCATCGAGCAGATGAAGGCGCGCCACAAATTTGAAGCAACGTGCGTCGCTCAACTCTATTCATAAAGCTATGCTTTGACGATATAGTGCCTCTAACCTCTACTTGGGTAGCAAGGCACAATACGAAGTCAGGCTGAGGAAGTGGGGCTTTGGCAAGTATGCCAAAGGCACCAACCCCAAGGACTGGCAGATAGTCCTCCATAAAGTCCAGTCGGCCAAGAGGAAACTCGTGCGGCGCCGAAAGTGTATCATCGTGGGAAACCTATATCCGCTAAAGTAATCAATCGGCATGGCTTCATGAACTATCTGGAACAAATGGCTTTCGAACAAGGTTTGACCGAGCCCTTTCTCTTACCCGCGAAGTCTATACTAACTCTTAAACCCAGCCCCTTCCCGTCGAACGCCGCCGGACTTCAGCATATGTCTACGTACCCCTTCGCCCGAGCCCCGAGCCGCGTTCTCCCCATCACGAATGCTCATCCGGTCACCCGAGAGGCAGCTACGACTGAGCCCACCCTGCTCAAGCTCCCCATTCATCCCCCTGGTCGAGCCAAGCCAGCGCAGGTACAGGGCTGGCTTGGTCTTCCAGACACTGCCATTCATGTCTTTCAAAGACACCTTACGCATGGTACTTTTCCCTACCAGAGAGAACGACATCAACGGAGCTTCGTCGCAGACAGTTATACAGGAGGTTCGGGATTCTCCTGTTAGAGGCGCCATTTCGACAACCAAGGTTCTCAAGTCTGTGCTACCATTGGAATTCTTTCGTCCTCATAACTCTCAGGATGGAGTCGGAGAATACCTGAGCGATACTAATTATCGTATCCTTGCCTCATTTCTCGTATCCAACAACTTTCCCGGTCACTTAGACGGTACTCAACTTTACCCACACCTGAAGGTCCAAGGGCTACTCAACAAGTCGCTGTTGAATATTCTGGCCAGGTCCGACAATCCGTCGGCGGCAACTCTGCTCGAGAAGCTGTTTCGCCTTGCGGTTGAAGCATTGGATCTACCGATGGTGAAAAATCTGCTTCAGGCTGGAGTGAACCCCCGCGGCAAGTCTTGCTGGTTTGGGGAGATACCTGAGGCCATTACTGGTCTTGAATATGCATGCATCTCAGGAGATATCACGCTTGCTATGCTTCTTCTCAGCCATGGTTGCCAATTGGAAGAGCCGGCCACAGGCTGGACGGCAAGCATCTTGGTACTCGCCATCATCGGCTGGGAGACAAAACCTCTCCATGAACGCGTTCGGGTTATTGAAATCAATTCCAGCGTTTCAGAAAATGTCGGGATGGCTCAGGAATCCGATGCCACGCGACCCTTGCTCTTTTTAATTCGGAAACTAGTGGATGTTGGTGCCAAGATTAATATCCCACGAAACTATCAACCTGACGATCTCTTTGAGACGATTGATTTTTGTTCAGCTCGCAATTATCGCTAATATGCCGGCAAGGAAATCAATTTAGTTCCTTTCTACACCCTTATTTGCGAGACCCATTCACCCCTCACTGCCGCTTCCAGGTTCCAAAACTTCGGAGTCGTCAATTACCTTCTAGACCACGGCGCTGATCCCAACTTTGCGCCACGGTACGCTTTGCCCGCCTTGTCTGAATGTCTTCGAACCAAATCCTTGTCTCAAGAGCAAATCGATACAACAAAACGCTTGCTAAAAGCCGGTGCAATAGCGAATTATACGTATAGTGAAGCTACTGTAAGGGATCACTTGCGCAGTGCGGCTGGCTCAGCGCCGCTCGACCTTCTGCTTCTCCTAGGCCCTGATAGCGACCTCGTAGAGTTCTTTCTTGACCATGGTGCTACCCCTACGCAACTATCACTCGGAAATCCTCTTCTAGGAAACAAGGAGCAAAACATGCGCCTCCTCGGTGGCGGCGCGCCTCCCCAGAATCCACTTCCCACAACCAAACTTCTCCAAGCCGCCGAGGATCTTTATAAAGGCAGCCGCGGATCTGAAGACTTTGGAACCGTAGGTTCTCATTCATGTTCCCATCTTGACTTCGATGCTATCGATCAACATGGAGATACAGTACTATCTCACGCTATCAGAAATAGGGACAAGGAGCTCGCACTGTACCTAAAGCAGGCTGGAGCGAAGACTGTGCAGCCCGGAAAGCGATGTGTCTGTGGCTATGCATCAACTTCAAATGCTTTAGTTGCAGCTGTTCAGGGAGGGTTTTCCCTAGATGAGATTTCTGAGCTTGGCCTAGTAAGCCATGATAGCTTGAATGCCTGGGGTACCTGGCATGAGGACTTACAGACGCCGCATGTAGACCGAGACGCCTACGACAATCGCCCAACTTGCAAGTGCATAACACCTTTAGCCGCTGCCACCATAGCGCCCAAATTCTCACTGGTCTTCTCTTTCCTCAAGGCCGGCGCACAACCAAACAAACCCTCTGGGCGGCAAGCAATGAATTTTTCGTCTCATTTTCCAGACATTTTCTTCCCGAGGGGCTTTACGATACCCCTCATTCAAGCCTTACTCACGCACGATGAAGGGCTTCTTCACCAAGGCGTAGAACTACTTGCATCATGTGGAGCAAGTCTTGACAATCTTAGCAAGAAGCTGATTTATTTATGTGTCGAGAAAATGCCTACGGAACAAGGTGCGACACGCGGTGGCAGCCTGCTCCTTGACTATGCAGTCGAACAAAACAATGAACAATTAGTCGAACGCATCATGCATAAAAGGATTGCTACACTCGATAGCGACAAAGCATGGGGTGGTAATCCTCCATCTCCCTTGTTTCACGCAATACGAGGGCACAGCGTACGGCTCGTGAAGATATTAACCTCAGCCGGTGCCCACCTGGATAAAATAATAGACCGCACTGGGAAAGAAGTCGAAGCCGTGCTCTGCTACATTCAAGCATTGCCTTTCTTTGGCATTGATCATACTTTTAAAAATATCGTCAGCTCTTTTCTCTGGATGATGTTGGAGCGCGGCGCCAACGTCGATCCATCTTCAGACGAGGTGGAAACAGCAGTCCAATTCGCGACCCGCCGAGGGGATATTATGTTAGTTGAATGCCTTCTCGATAACGGCGCCAGCATAAACGCGGCCGGAGGTCCGAAAAGGACACCTCCATTAAATATCGCATCTGCTATTGGCAACTTGGACATGGTGAAGATGCTACTATCTCGTGGTGCGCGGGTCGATTTACACAGCGGAGCAAACTACGGTGCAACGGCGCTACATTATGCCGCGATGGGGGGGTTTCTCAGCATTGCCGAGGTCTTGATTCAGCATGGCGCAGGTGTGAACACCCACGCTTCACGGTTCCAAGGCGCGACAGCGCTCGTTGGGGCGGCCGCTTGGGGCCGGATCGACATGGTCCAGTATCTTCTCAATATCGGGGCAGCAGTTAGGGAAGACAGTCAGTTCCAGTTCCAGTTAGCAGCTCAAGAGGCGTCAAGGAACGGACACCATGTCGTAAGAAAGTTACTTGAGACATGGTATGCGAACACAAGTTCAGGAACCTAGAGAAATCCAAGGAGATAGGTCGGGGACGTGTTCTCAGCCCCTATCTACTGCCTTCCCTTTTCTATGACGTGAAATTCTCCGCGGTAGGCTGTAATTCCTACGGAGTAGAGGCGTTTGATAATAACCCAGCCTTAATGGGTTGTACAATTCACTCTCTGTATAATTGTTAGCTTGGTTTAATATAGAGGCCGGCCAGGCATGAGAACTTGAAGCCTAGTAACCAGCCCTACAGGCTTGTATTAGCCCTTTAGCTCCCCATGGGCCCTATAGGTCAAATAATTTTCTTGTGAAGACAGTGGCCTTTTAATTCCCACGCTAACAAACAAACAAACAAACAAACAAACAAAGGTTTTATCATAACTCACGGCCAGGCCAATAACTAAGGGTGTGGCGAACAGAAGAGAGGCGAACGAGCGTTGATTGCCAAAATGCTAACCTAAGAAATGAAAGCAAACGAGCGGGAGCTATCCACGGATCCAGTGTGAATTAATAAAAAACCAGTTCGCTTAATCTATTACTGTCGTAAACAATATTGTTTAAGACTGTCTAGGCACTTGTGTAACCTCAGCCGCTCAAATGTTCACCTGTGGCGTTTTTCTGCCTCAGGTTTCCGCCTCAAGCTGCAGCCCCTCAGTGTCCAACAGAAGCTGCAGGCGACAGCCTGGTCCTCGAGAAACTTCTCCCCCATTTCATCATAGTGAAGAAATCTACTAAAGAACTATCCAGTAGCCTGATAGAACTGTGTTTACGTTACAACCCCTCCCACCCAAATTGGAACGACACCAAGATGGGAAAAGTATCAGCCATAGTCCTGGCTGTAGCGAGCCTTGTCACCATTACATTTGTCTACGACAGAGCCACAAGAGGGATTCGGACGCGCCTCGTCACCGAGAGATCACCAAAGTCTCGCTTTGAGCTCGTACAAGCCAAACAATACGACACCCCTGCACGGGCAGATGGGGTTGAGTACGTGGACTACTATAGGCCGGAAACATAGCAAGCTGACGAATGTAGCATCGTCTTTCTCCACGGCCTGGGATCAAACCCAGATACAACATGGCGAGCGAGAGCAATGCCCGAAGCCCTCGAGGAGACGAGCGCTAGCGAGCGCTACGTGATATGGGTCAGCGACTTCCTCCCTGCCGACCTGTCTGATCATCTTCGAGATATTCGCCTGTTCTTCTACAACTACGACTCGTACTGGAAGAGAGACTCGCTGAATACGCGCCGTTCAATCCTTGGCAAAGAGCTCCTTGACCATATCAAGAGTAGGATCCGTACAACCGAATCAGTGCGTGTGAGGACTAAGCCGAGGCTTCAAGGTGCTAACAAGTCTTTAACAGAGCCAGAATCGCAGCCTAATCTTCGTGGCCTACAGTTATGGGGGTCTGGTTGTCAAACAGGTAGGCGAGCGGACCCGTATGACCAAACTTAGATCTGACTGGGATGCTTTAGGCACTCGTCAGGGCCCAAATCGATCCTGAATTCAGTTTCATTGTCGAATCTACCACTGCGGTCCTCTTTCTCGGCACACCGCATCGTGGATCTGCCTTTAGCATGCCGGGGCGACTATGGGCGCGACTTCTTTGGCCCCTGGGGTCCAACACATCCCTTTTAGCTGACCTCGACTACGACTCGACTTCATTGCGTGACCTTCATGATGAATTCGTGCAAATAAAACATGGTAGACTACCTGTTTTTAACTTTTACGAGCAGCGGCCGATACGAGTTGCTCAGTTTTGATTTCTCAGGTGGCAGGAATTCGTAAATGGCTTCCCTCCTCGACCTCGCCAAGGTGTGCTAACATCAGATACAGTGTGTCATAGAGCAGTCTGCTGCCTACTCAGCGGGACCCAACGTCCACAACATCGGCCTGTCGGTTAACCACTTCGATCTAAACAGATTTAGTTCTCGCGATGAGAATTATCAGAGCATCTTGTCGAAGCTTCTGGAGGCTACGTCGTCTTCGACTGTTTCCGTCAAACACTTCTACTCCGTCCCCCTGGAGACAGTAGAGAGCTACACGCAGCGAGAGAGCCCGTGGAGGGAGCTGGAAGACAAAATGTGCCTACGACACGACCACGCCAGTATTCTTTACGGGTGCGTTATCTCCGGATTAGGGGGCGTCGGCAAGTCACAGCTTGCGCTAAAATATGCCGAAACTCATAAGCACCGCTACAATCCAATTCTTTGGATCGATGCCAGCGATGCTGAATCGTTGCGATCAAGCTTTCAGCGATGTGCTGTGGAGCTGGACCTTCCAGCTAGCAAATGGAGCCAAAATCAAGGGTCAGGTCTGGTGGACGACGCTGCTATACGAGCCGTGTTATGGTGGCTTCGAGACAGAAGCGAAGCGGATGATGAGTGGCTGGTTATTGTCGACAACGCCGACGACCTCGGCGTAGGAGTCAAACAGATTATGCCGAAAGGGGAGCGCGGTAGCGTGATAATCACCAGCCGGGATGAACTAAGCTTAAAGCTCATTCCTCGAGGTTGCGAGAAGATCCAGATCGGAGATATGTCCTCAGAAGAGGCGACGACATTGCTTCTACACTATCTTGGTGGTCACGCTGATGAATACTCCGAGGCTGTTACCTTGAGGTGTAAGGAAGTGGTGCACAGCCTTGGATACCTAGCGCTCGCAGTAGATCTTGCGGGGGCCTACATTGGTGCCGACTCGGATCCAGCAACAGCACTAACACAATACCTTGAGGATTTCATCACACACCGTGATGAGCTTTTGCAGATGGATGCATTTCGAGGCTTGAAACCAACAGAAAAGACCGTTTGGACAGTCTGGGATACCACACTAGAAAAGATCCGGCGAGACAACCCAAACTTACACCCGGATCGACTCCTAACACTGCTCGCCCATTTCAAAGGCACCATCATCCAGGACGAGATTTTTCGACTGGCCTCTCTCAGTATGCCCCTATTAAAGGGTGAAGCTGGGCCAGAATTGCCGCTACCATTGCGAGAGTTCTTCCAGCTGCACGAAGAGAGATGGGACAGTTACCAGTACCGAGAAAGCTGCAAAGTGCTCCTCCGCTATAACATGCTCAAGCGAGTTGACGGCGATTGGCCAGGCTTAACGATGCACGGCCTTGTTAAGTGGCGCGCTTTAAAAACTGTCGCTGAAGAGAAGAGACAACACTGGCGCGGGTGCCACTTGTTTATTATTCTAGCCGTCTGCGATCAAATTACGGCAAACAAGCATCGACCAGAATTCCGCCGACACCTGATGGTCCATCTACCACTAGCAGCCGGGATGGTCGGTGAAAATGTCCTGGACAGCGAGGTCGAAGTAGTTCTTCTCTTCTGTCTCCTCCTTAAGATAGCAATGGTTTATTACGATGAGGGCCGCCATGACGATGCTGAGACGCTAATGATGCGGAGAATGGAGATGAGCAAACTGATATGCGGAGCCGACCACCTCGTCACGATGCAAAGTATGAGTAATCTAGCTGCAGTATATAGAAACCAAGGTCGGTGGGTTGAGGCTGAGAAGCTACAAGCAGAGGTATTAGCGATGGGAAAGGAGAAATTCGGGGCGGACTCTTTTGGCACACCAACGAATATGAGTAATCTAGCGTTGATATATTGCGACCAAGGTCGGTGGGATAAGGCTGAGAAGCTACAGCTAGAGGCATTAGCGATAAGAAAGGAGAAACTTGGGGCCGATCATCCTGACACGCTGACGAGTATGGATAATCTAGCGGTGACATATGGCAAACAGGGCAGGTTGGATGAGGCGGAGAAGTTGCAGAGACAGGCGTTGACGATGAGAAAGGATAAACTTGGGAGCGACCATTATGATACGCTGACGAGTATGGATAATCTAGCGTCGATATTATGGAACCAGGACCGGTGGGATCAGGCTGAGAAGCTGCAGGCAGAGGTATTAGCGACGTTGAAGGAGAAGCTCGGGGCCGATCATCCTGGCACACTACAAATCATTAATAATCTAGCATTGACATTAGGAAAGCAGGGCCGGTGGGATGAGGCTGAGAAGCTGCAGGTGGCAGCGTTAGCGTCGATGAAGGAGAAGCTCGGGGCAGACCATCCTGACATACTGATCATTATAGATAATCTATCGTTGACATATAGCGACCAGGGAAGGTTGGATGAGGCTGAGAAGCTACAGGTAGAGGTATTGGCAACGATGAAGCAGAAACTCGGGGAGGATCATCCTAGCACGCTAACAGCTATGAATAACCTTGCACTGAGCTGGAAGAGACAGGGGAGACATGAGGAAGCACTGGCACTAATGAAGGACTGTATCCGGGGTACACAAAGAGTCTTTGGTCCTGATCATCCAGACACTTTGGTTTCGTTGAAAACGCTGAAAGCGTGGAGTTAAACTACTGTATGGATATTTTCCATATAACCCTTCTATTTTATGATTCCTGATGTCGATTATAGTCCTTTATTCTGCCAAAGAATTCTACTTGTTCACTCATGATGTACATACACTACTACATGCTCTAACTAGTGCAATAGCGCGAAAGAAAAATCTAATTAATAGGTAGAATGTGGCTGCAGTAGAGGCGTGAGCATAGCGAGCTATAGTCGTCGGATTCCAGTCCCCGTGTGGAAATATGCCACCAATGCAACCAGAAGTACGGGATATACCGAATTTTATACTATCGGGCTAGATAGTACTAGCATTCGTCGAGGCCTCAAAGGAAATTTCCTGTGCTGCCAGCTTTCTCCTTGCACTGTGCTTTCGCTAGACTAACCATGCATGACAAACCTGCACTTGGTAACCAGTCACCCAGACGCAGAATAGTGGTGTTGATGCGAAATTTTGCTGCCAGAATGTTCCTTCACTTTTTCCTTCAAGTTAGGTCACTGGAAAGACATAGGGATTGTGCTTTCTTCAAATATATGGCAGACAAAACCCTCGTAAAGAATAAAAGCTTCATGGTTTAAACTTAGTCTACTGTAATATTGTGGATAAATAAGAATAGGGACGTTAATGATAATACAATACAATATAGCTATACTCTTAATATTCAATAATTATAGAAGATTGATATCCTCAGGACCTAGCTCATCAAAGATAGTCAAATCCAGGGAGAAATCAAAGTGTAAATGCGGATCTGGCAAGCCGGTTTGCCAACTGTCAAGATTTCCGGTCAGACTAGGTTGATTAAGCTCAAACGTAGGGTTATAGGACGTTTCGTGGAGCCCAAGATCCTGGACTAGAGGATGTAGGAGGTTGCGCCGATTCTTTAGCATTCGAGCGAAGTAGGCAGCTGGGTGCATGTCGTCGCTCGCGGATGCCTCGAGTACCTCCACGCTCTGCTCGAGAAGGTCCACCAGACTAGCTGAACCAACCTTGTCACCTGTGCTGCTGTGTCTGACACCGAGCATGATGGCTTTGAGAACAAAGACGCAAGCGCAGGTGATACGATAGAACGTACGTGCAGGATGAAATCGGAGCCTATCGGCTGCCGCTAGGGTGATTGCCTGTTTAATGATGTGGTGAGCGTCGCAGACGGTTGCTCGGACTAGCTGGTATTCTGGTTGCGTTTCTAGGGGAACGTCTAACAGATCGAGATGATGGCCCTGACTCGCATTGGAAGAGGACCGTGAGAAAATTGCCTGCATGGAGAGACCATTGATCCACATTTTGACGGAGTGGTATTCAACTAATAGTATGGTGCTGCGCGGATCTGATAACTCGCCGTCCATGACCTTGTTGTCGCCCAGGTAGCTGTCGAACCAAATTGCAAGACTCGCGTTGAGTTGCGCTGCGAGTAGGATGTACTGGCCGCTACGTACAATTTTCTCCGTCGTTGCCTCGGTTGAGAACAACTGGGCATGAATGGTTCTGGTAAGTTTGAGCAGCTCAACCCAACCGTGTAGTGCTTTGTCACTGGGAATATCCGCTCCGCTAAGAAAGACTTGGGTGAATGTCAGCGGTATCATGGAGTGATGTCCAAGCCTGGCTGCGAGGATCGTCGTATAGATGAAGAGCAGCCTCCGAATTCCTAGAATCTCCTTGCACTCGACGCTCTGCATCGGAGCTGTGTCGATTTCGGAGCAGGTACAATCGTCTTTAAATATTCCAAGTTCATGTGCTAGAGCTTGTGCGGTGCCTAGGAGCATCCATCGCGTTCGATCGAGCCTCCTCAAGCCATGCGCAATCTCACCAAGTCGACCTCTTGCTGACCCCGCCGCGAGTTGGCTGGAGCCTAAAATACTGAACTGGAGTCCACCCTGTAAGGTTACCGAATGCAGAGCGCCGGGATACCATTCTGCCAAGAGCATCAAAGCTTTTATCGAATTAATGGAACGAAGGCGACAATCAGAGTCGTTTCCCTGGCCTAGCGTGATCTCCTGGATCAAACTTTGTGCATACTTCCACAACTCATCATGGATGAAGTCACTTCGTGACCGAGAGGCGGCTGCTGGGACGGAATGATGCCGGATGGAGATCATGAGCACGATCGTGCAGAGGAGAGGTTCACGCAACAACATTTCATGGCGGATCGCATCTTCTTGGAGGTAGTTTTCCATGACGGGGCAAAAATGCGAAGTGTTCTGGAAGAAACTAGAAAACGAATTATTAGCTAGCTACCAGAAGACTGATGAAAATTCCTCGAGGATAACGTACCAGTCGACTAATGTCACGGCGTGCTCCACGGAAAGCAAACCTGTCCGCACATAACTGGATGTGGTCCACAGAGACAAGGTGTGCGCGTCGATGTGGCCCGGCTTCGCCAGCTGCGAAGGATAAGGTTGTAGAGGAGGAGTAAAAGGGACGTTTCGCATGTTATGAGAGGGCGTCGCTTCCATTATCCTGGGGCTGTTTCCCGACGAGGGAGCAGGGCATTCTGGTGAGTGCTTCGCTGATTCGGAATCGGCCTCGAAAAGGATATCGACTGCGTCATTTCCTTTTGAGATGATCTTGTCCGTCACGAGCTTAGTGGAGAGATCTGCCCGTGCCTGTGAAGCCTCGATGAGGGAGTAATCGGTTGCATGTCCTCGGGAGGTTCGGGTTCGGCTGGTGAGTATGTCACTGGCGACGGTATGCCCTGAGGAAGAGACAGACGTTGCCCCCTCTTGTATATGTGTCGAGGATGCCCGGAGCCCGGGTAGAAAACGTGAGCAAGACTGATGAGGCCGAGTCGACGGGGTATAGTTATCCGACGAGTGTGCAGACAGGTTTGACGATGTCACGGAGAGAGGGGGGTCCCTCACCGGGTCAGCACGCGAGCGGGTGACCCGGCGGTCCTTCTTGGCACTTCGTGTCTCTCGGAAGATGCATTCACGGCGCTCACGCCGGCATTGAGCACAAGGCGGGCCAGCGAAAGCATACAGGTTCTGCTCTCTTCCGCCCAAATCACATCGCCTCTTTTTCGTGCGGCACGCCTCGCACGCCTTGTAGTTCCTCTGGAACGCGCCCCCGCCTCCTTCTGTGGCCATGCCGTGAGCATTCAAGAGTGGCGCCTAAAACCCCACTGTATAGTTGAGACTGTGATTTGGGCCAAGCGTGGCACAAGAATGGAGGACAGCACGTCGGAGGTTCCAGGTCTGAGGATGATGTACCAGACAGCCAGAAAACAGAAAAATCCGGCGGTATGGCCGCACCCCACAGCACTCTCCCTGCCCCGCGGGGACGGAACGCGGGGCCTGAGACGCACTGGCTCTTCCCTAAGCCTTGCTGCTTTAGGATTAGGCCCGATCGTGCAAAACGCGACGGCAACCTCAAGCTCTTGGTGCTATACGGGCCTAGAACATGCACGGCCACGACATTATACGCGGCACTGTGCCTAGAGCACTTGAGACGAACAACTAGGAGTAGGATTTAAGGTGGCCTTTTTGTATCTTAAAGTATTCTAACGGAACATTTGATACTAATAATCGGATCTTCGAGGGGACATCAAATGTGCATATTCGTGGCGTAAACTTGCAACGGCCCCTAAAGTCGCTAATACATTGTCTACCAAGATCCTTACGCCTTTAGAGAATGTACTGTAATGTATATTTAACATCTCCATTACCTCTTTCAAGTATCAAGCATAACTGAAAACTCACCATGAAAGCTTTGTTCTTGCGATCCGTGAGATCTAGGAAGGCGTTATCACCGTCGGCGGTGCCATGGCCTTGTACGCTTAGCCGATGCGCCCGTCGTGAGTTACTACGTCGATATAGGTAGACCAAGATGGACAGGACAATAATGGCGAAGCCAAGAACTACAATTATTGTCACTTTCGCGCCCCAATACTCGGGTGGTGTCGTAAAGGTCAACGGGCCTGCCAAAAAAAAAAGAAACGTGAGCTTGAGATTAGGCGAACAGCTGGCCTGACCAGAAAATCTTGGTGCGTCATACCAAGAATATTTCCGAGGCAGAAGGCCATCATGATAATAGCATTGATCATGGTCTTTTTAGTATGTCCGGCAAAGTTCGCCGCGACCCAGGAGTAAATGATGGGCGTCGCTGCTCCGAGTCAGCCGGGCTGTATTGTACCTATAATAAAAACGCATTTCAAATAAACCTACTGCTCGGAATAGTGTTGATGAGGTAAACTCCCATTAACCTACCAACCCCGCTGCCATTGGGCAGGAATGTCATTAAAGCAGCCCCAATTATGCCAGGAATCAAGAGGCTTAGAATGATCAGCGATCGGTTTCGGAACCGGAAGGCCGTGTAGGAAGCAGAGGTGATAGCGACGATGGCAACCACGCCGCTTGGAATGTTAAGCAGAGCTGCTTGTTTCGCGGTATACCCGAGCCTGATGATCTAGTTAGCACCAGCGGCCTGATCGACGTCGACAACCCTCAGTGCACCAACCCTTGTATGATACCAGCTTGGAAGGTGCTCACTGCCGCATTGGGGATGTTAATGGCAACGGTCATGGCACACATCAGCCAAGCATGGGGATCTCGCAAGAGCTCCCATAGCTGAGCCGGTTTGAAGACCTTGTTCTCAATGCCTGTTGTGTCTTCCTTCAGTCGGATCACCGCCACTACCCTTTCTCTTTGTGTCAAGTGACAGCTCATAGGATTGTCGGGGAGATATAGAACGACCAGAATTCCGAAGAAGATGGTGATGAGCCCGAAGCAGAGGAACATGATCTATCCATCAGTCAGGAAACAACAAACCCTCGCAGAACTCAGTTAGGGGCAGTTTCTGACCTGCCAGCTCTTGAACGTAGTCCCCTGGTAATGCTGTAGACCGTATGAACACAGCGCTCCCACGATGATGCCCAAGCCAACGGACCCGGCCCATAGTCCAAATCGGAGAGGTTGCTCTATGACGCACGCCTTTTGAGCTTTGGTAAGGAGTATATTGGATGGAAAAGTCTCGAACCTCTTCTTTTGTACCACATGGAGGTGATTAACATCATGCTAATTATTATGGTCAGTCCGCTGCGGTAGGCCATAGATTGCTTGTATGCTCGAGAGTCTTACCTCGGGGAGACGCAGGATTCGAAAACGCCCAGCAGAACTCGCAGTGTAATGAGCGAGGCATAATTTTTGCAAACACAATTCAGAGTTACGCAAATGCCCCACAGTATCACTATCATCTCACGTTAGACAAAATCTGGGAATTTAGGGACCCGACAGACGTACCATTGCAGCCCAGAACCTTGGCGACGGGCAGCTTCTGGAGTAAATAACCCGCCACAGGCTCGGACAAGAGATAGGCGAGGTAGAAGGCCCAGGCAAGGCTAGCGAACTGGGCCGGAGAGGTACCGGTATCTGCGCTCAGGCCCATGATATTGGCGAAGTTAACTGCAACCAGGTCAGTCAAGCAGATAAGCGACACTACCACAGGCATCTAGGAGAGCATACTGAGGTTCTTGTCCACGAACTGCAGAAAATAGACGATTGAGAGCAAGGGCAACACCATCAAATCGATCTTTCTGACGAGGGCCTTTTCCTCTTCGCCTGTGAAAGACACATCGCCGGCCTCCTGCAAAAAGAGGAGGGCAGCATCGACCTGTTTTCCCGGGTCTTCCACCTCAATTGCAGTAGGCTTCCCGAGCCCTGCCCCGCCTGACTTCATTTCGGCCACTGGGTGCTTTACTAGGATTGAGGTGCGAGAGAGAATGGAATGAAAGGGAGAGAGGAATAGGGTCTTCCAAAGCCTAGCCTTGCGTCCATCACCCCAGATGTGGAAGTGGAATGCCCCTTATACCCAAGGTAACAAAGGGTTTGCAGCACTCCTATTTAGGAGGGATTCGTTCGCTGTGTGCACTTTTCGTGGAGAAACCTCACTTACCCCCACGGGGCCAGACTAGGCCCTTTTTTCATGGAATGGGACTCGTGATACGTTGGCATGGGCGGCCGCCGTAGGTATCCGCCGGATATTCGTGGAGGTGTTCGTTTTAGCGTGACGCCGCCAATATGCCCCAGGTTCCGGGAACCGGCTTGCACCGAGCCTGGTAAATCGCCTGTATGCTTTTCCTGTATCTAACTATATTTAGTATAGCGTGACAGCAGATTACCATATTAGGTATAGCTGCACCGCCACAGTGAAAACACTTGGTATTACTACCACTAACATCTCCACAATAAGATTATAAGAGAAAGAAAATATTTAAAATAAAGAGTGCCCCTTTAAATTTATAAAATTCTTTTTAATTAAAATTTATACAATAAAGCTACTTTAAAATGAAATACTCTTAACTACTTATTTTATCTCTAATAAATTCTAAATTTTAACTTATAGCAATACTGTTAGTGATATTAATTTGAGGGACCCCCTGTGTGGCTGGTACCGCCACTCCCAAATGGGTAATTGCCAGATGTGGTTAGATACAGGAAAAGCATACAGGCGATTTACCAGGCTCGGGCTTGCACTTCCCCCAGCTCTGATTGGATACCGGCCAGGGTTTGCCAGGTATGTAGCTGTGCGCTTCTTCGGGGATCGTGGCACTAAATGGGCATCAGCTCCGCACCTATCCGCCGGATACTCGCGGAAGCGAACGAAGCTCCGCCGCAGATTGTCCTGTCGGATATACACAGTCGTTAGCTGTTTTTGCTCTCCTACTGGCTACCTACTTATGTGCACGTAGTTATGTCCATCCGGGGGCTCTGAGAACTCAAGAAAATGCTGCAAGCGCCCGCCGAAGTTCCGATCTGTCGCCAAGCAACCTCGCCATGATCTTCCAGGTCCTTCCTCCCTTCATCAGGGATGTTATTCTGCATTTGCTGCGGCTTTCCAGGGCATCTTCTGTGCTGGATCTTAGAACAGCATCACGCGTTGCTTTAATGCGAGCCGTAACCAGAATGGCCAGGCCTGGGCGGCTGTCAGACCTGCAGAGAGCTTCGTTCAGCCCTGGCAATGTGGACGCACATATTATGCACTTAGAGACCGAGATTTCCATCCCATCCGAGAATAATGTTGCAGAAATTTTTGAAGCGGCCTTCAAATCACTGGGCGAGGGACTGGAGACTTACACGCCTCCAGGATGCGAACCCTTGTCTGTAGAATGGATTGGGGGTTCCCTTCAGACCGACGAGTTGGGCTGGTCAAAAATGGAGTCTGAACGGATTCAATACGACGCATTCATACGTACCGTTCCACAAAGCACCACAATATTGTACTTCCATGGAGGGCAGTTCTGGTAAGAATCGCCGGTTAACAACACGCGGAACATATGTTGACTTTGTTATCCTCCAGGCGAAGAGGTCGGGGAGGCCGATGGGCCACGCATGAGCTCGCACGCCAGACCGAAGGCCGATGTCTCGCTCTCCAATATCGGCTCTCGCCGCTAAACCCTTTCCCAGCTGCCCTGATGGACGGCTTATCAGCTTACCTAGCGCTTCTATACCCTCCTCGCCATAACCTCCACGACCCCGTCTCTGCCCAGGATATATACTTGGCCGGCGATAGCGCTGGTGGAAACCTCGTGATTGCGCTTCTAAAGCTGATCATGGAAATCGGCCACCTGTGCCGTACTGGCGCGGCAACATTAGTGTGGGACGGGCAAGAACGCGACTTGCCCTTACCGGCGGCTGTCACAGCCTTGTCTCCTTATGTGGACCTGGCGCGAGCCTTGGACAGCGAAGCAGCCAACATGGACGTCGATATCCTCCCGCCGCGTGGCCCGCCCTTCGCCAACTTGGACCGATGCGGCTTGTGGCCGGCAAGTTCACCACGACACCACGTGTACTGCGACGACAGTGCGCTGCTCCACCCCTTGGTGTCTCCGGTGACCGTGAAAGACTGGGCAGGCGCCCCTCCGACCTGGATATGCGTGGGGGAGGAGTGCCTGGCGGACCAAGCCATATTTGTTGCTCGGCAGATGGCAGCGGCCAAAGTCCCCATCGTATTGGAACTATTCTCCGCCATGCCGCACAACTTTCCTCTCCTTTTCAAGTCAGAATCGTCGACTCGCTCGATGGAGCATTGGGCAGCATTCATCCGTAAGGTCCGAGGCGGTTTTCCTGTGTCAACTGGGGCGATTAAATGGAGCGGGCGTTCGATCCAGAAAGAAGAGTTGCAACTCGAAAAGTTGGTACCTGTATCTCTACATGACTTGAAGGCAAGGATGAAGCTAGAAATTGCAGGCTGGGGACCATGTCCGGCTTGAATCGTTAGGTAGTGAAACGATGTGATTTTTTCTTCTTCCTCTTTTCGTGCTTAGAATTGGTTCACACAGGCTCGGAAATGCTCGGACAAATGTTAAGTAGAGCTATCCGCCAAAAAGACTCACTGTGACGGGGAGACGGTGCGTAATCATTAGAGTGTGTACTATTAGGTCATCGATGTCTAAGTGGGTGCTATATTCATTTTTCATCCTTTGTCGCCTACTCAAATAAGTATCGTGGCGAGCCTCCCACCCGTTGGTAGTCGGGCGGCCTCCAATGGTGCACCTGGCTCCGGAGGCAGTATGCAGTAGTGATGTCTCAGTTATTACAATAATCATATACAATGAAGGGGACGTGGGCTGGTCCGCAGCGAGGGGCGGCCGCCTTCGGTGCATCCCTCACATCCACAGCAGGTCTGTGGGCCCGAAATATGTGCAAGCATCTAAAGCGACAGGTCATCATGAGTTCGTCGTCAACTCGTGCACCGAAATGAACGGCTGGTGGGGCCGCCAGACTGCCCGGGGTCTGGCCCCTGTCTCATTCATAAAAAAAAATGCGCCGCCTCCCGCCCGTCGGTAGTCCGATCGGAGAGCGACGGACTCCGGCCGGGCCCGAGTGAGGGCCGAGAGATGGGTGGCCGGAGGTGCTTAGTCGTGCTTCTTCTTCTGGGGAATCGGGTTGCCCTTCTCGTCGACGAGACCCTTCTCGTGCATGACGCGCAGGGCATCGATGAGAGGATCCAGCTCCGGGCGGGGCGGCCGGTTGGACTTGAAGTAGATGTCGGCCCAGGTGAAGTACTGACCGTAGTTGACGGTGAAGTACATATGATGGAGGGTGTGGTGAGCGGGGCTGTTGACGAATTTCTCAAGCCAGTGGCCCGAAATCATGTCGCCGTCGTGGATGAAGATGGTCCAGAGCTGCACCAGAATGAAGAGTACCATGTAGAGGTACTTTTGCACCGGGAACACGAATACGAATACGCTGCGAAGCGATTAGTGGGGCTCGGCAGACGGGCAGCGCAGGACCCCGTCGCGGCACCGCGCGCAAACGGGCAGGCAAGCAAGCCAAAAAAAAAAAACCCCCTAAAAAACCTACTGGTACGGGAGTGACTGGACGTAGCCGTCAAGCGGATGGAAGGCAAGCGCAGCCCAAGGCGTCGGCACTATGTTGGTTAGCTTCGCTGTGCTCTTTGTCGCGCCGCACGTTTTGTTCCCAGGTTGCTAGGGCTTTCGAGGATGGGGGGCGGGCCGGCTTACCGATCCACTTGTGGTGGGGCTTGTGTATATATTTGTAGATGCTCGGGTGGTGCTCAAGACGGTGAATCCAGTAGATGAAGAAGTCGTTCCAGACCATGAACAGGACGGCCGAGAAGAAGAAGTAGCCCCAGCCGTAGTCCTCGACCTTGGCGTACAGGAAGCTGTGGCCGCGGACCTCGCCCAGGAAGATGGGCAGTGTGAGCAGGTTGATAAAGGGGACGGCCGACATGGACGAGATCATCTCCTGGCGGACCTGGTTCTTGAGGAAGCGGGGGTGGTACTCGAGGCGGCGGTCGAAGATCAAGTAGTAGGAGAAGGCGCTGAAGATCCAGTAGAGTGCGCATGCGCCGACCTGCGTTACCACCAGGATCGAGATGATCTGGCGCACCATGTTGTCGCGCCCCCAGGCCGAGACGCCGTACGAAGGCACATCTTTGGCGGAGAAGGCGTCGGCCGTCGCATTGGCCGAGAGCGCGGGCGCCGGGACGAAATAGGCATACGCCCTGTCCAGTATTAGGGGATCGAGGAGCTCGAGCGCGACGTCCATGGTGCAGCGATACCGTCGTCCGGTGACGTGTGAACTGGATGGACGCGTTTGGGGGATTTTTTTTTGGCGGGCGATTGATGAATGAGAGTTCAATTGGCAAGCCGATTTGGCGATTAAAGCCATTTTTTGTTTGGGCCAATCGAGCCACTATCGCCCCGCTGGCGCCACCCGGAAACCTCGCTTCCGCGGGCCATCGGCCGTGGGCAATTTGACAATTTTGACCAAACAGCAACCCTAACCCTCGGATTTGTCGGTCATTTGCGGATCAGCCAATCAGCCCCTGGCCGGCGGGCAATATTGCGGGGTGACGCCAGTTTTGTTGGGCCGGTGTCGGGTGGTTCCTGGGCTGTTTACGCCCAAAATCCCCAAAACGAACTGAGGAAAGCCAGCAATGACCTGACGCCTGCCAAAATCTTTGCACCGCAATCTCCACCCCTGGAGCCTGCAGATCGGCGCTCGGGGCGATCGCGTCCAAATTCGCTCGCGGCCACCCGCCGCTCTAGGCAGGAGACCCCCGCGACAGAGCATGACAAGAGACTGGCGCGGCGAACCATTCGGGCCAAGCATGATGCCTCTCTGCAATTGAGTGTCGCTCTTCCCCGATCCTCTGCACGGCCGGATTTATCGGCGCTATCAAGGTCTTGGCAGCCAACCAATCGCCTCGTAAATTCTGCATCTCAGCACATGCATAATCTTGCTGCATCCCTGAGGCACAGCGCCATTGATGGCGGGATATACCGATAGGCTTCTTATATAATGTTCTGTGCCTTAGTTATAAACCATGCGCCGCTAGGCTAGTAGAACCCGAATATACGGCCGGATATGCAATCCGGTCCAGCCCAGACCCCAGCTTCTCTTTTACACAGTGGAGCAATAGAGGAAGACGCAGCATGTTAATAGCTACCGATCCAATTCACCTCGGAGCACGAATGCGGATGCGAGCTCCTCGCTCGCCCGTCTTCATTCCAACTAGCCGGTTGCAAGTGCTTGAGGATAACGGGAATTGGTAAATTTAACATATATGGTACATATGCCGGGTATCTCAGTCCCTCGGTTCAACTCGGAGGCCACTTGCGCCGTCTCTACTAGAAGTACATGTCTAAAATCCACCCCCATCACTTCTGTTTCGGATCGTCGTTATCCCCCGGTAATCTCTTGTTGTCTCGGTTTACCAGCTCGACCTCAGGGCAATACTCCCAAATCTCTTGCATACGCTTTCGATTATAGAGCCGTGGCGCGTGATAACCGACGGGCTGGTCGTACCACTCTTGCTCGACCGAGAACCGCTTCGCAACGTCTCGGTCAGGCAGCTTGGCGTGCGGGAGCTCCTTCATCTTAGCATAATACCACTGGTCCTCGGTGTATGACTTAAAGTGCCCCGGATCCCACTTTGTATCGAAGTCGTTGCTCGGGCTCGCAAGTATATCTAGGATCATCTTGGGGTTGCGTAGCGAGAGGCCGCCGTTGTATCCTTCGCCCCATGCGGAGGGGATGGGGGCACCGATGTAATCCCACTCTAGGAAGTCATCGACCGTCATGTTTGAGTTGCTACAGATGATGCTGTCCATCTGGAAGAGCAGCACCCGGCTGGCCGACTCGACTTGCTGCCATATCCAAGGCCTCGTCAGGAAGTAGTTAACCCAGATCCACTGGGTCACGATCGCGTCGGGAGGTAGGAACTGGATTCTGATGCGGTCGGTCTGGACAGCATTCTGGAATTGGACGGAAGACGGCATTGTCCACATCTCCTCCATCGTGAAGAGTACCACTTGCCAAGATGGCCCCAGCACCTCTGAAAAGTGCAGCATGAGGGGTGCAAGATTACCCGACATTCGCGTTTCTATAAGCATGGCGATTTTGTCACCAGAAGGCTCGGTTGATGGCTTTGTTGACGGGAGCAAGCCCGGGAGATCTGAAGTAGAATCGGACTTTAGGTCTGTATCAGCGAGGCAATGCAGACGGGTGGACACGGCCAGGACTGCCAGAACCTACCGAGGAAAGGCGCACGAAGGCCGACAGAGTTTGGTTTCCCGCCAGGAACCACATGACCAGCGCGGTATTGCCCGCGAGGACGACCGTCAGTATGATCCGTAGCACTGCCGCGTTGTCGAACCACTGCGTCTTCGGCATCGCCATGATATCGCTTGGTCCAGGTGGTGGTCCAGGTGGAAGAACAACGATGCTCCCGAGGCTCGCATCGAAAAGGAAATAAAACGACCGAACAGTCAACAGAAGAATCGTCCCGATATGTCTATGCTAGGAAGTGAAACGCGAGACACGAGGCCCAGGAGAAGTGGACAATCCTGCCAAGCATAAATACCCAAAGTAGGAAGCAAGACTCGAGCACGGGGGGGGGGGGGGGGGGGGCGCGGGATGTACAGACGCCAAAGATGTTGTGTGTTACACCAAAGTATAATTGAAGATACGAGCACTCTTAGGACCTCCTCTTAGAGCCGCGGGCGACCCCCCCTTTCCCTAATAATCGCTTCTGGAAAGGGTAACCGACTTCGTAGCCTCGACTTTTCGAGTCAGAGAGCCGGGTGGTGAGCGAATGAGCGAGCCAGCTGAGCACCTGTGTTAGTCGGCGCCGGGCTGATGTATGCACATGTTGACAGAGAGGTCTTCGTCTAAAGTACCTTGTGTACCTTATTCAATGGTAGCAGTGCTCCCTAAGGTGCTTATCTATCTGTAAAGGCTGAGACCTCACTCGACAGCATATGCCTTCTCATTTGCTGCAGCTAACTCAGCCCCCTTCCCCTCCCCCGGGCAAAAATTCTACCGGCCTTGGCTTGCGCGTCCTTATCCTGAAAGATATGAAGCACACGACGCCTACGCCCAGGCCTACTGCTGGCGCCGACACCTTGGCACCGAGTCGGCGCCAGACTCCGATTGGGGGTTAGCGGGACCCTCAGGTTTTGTGTGCCGCGCGCCATGACCTCCGCAGATATCCACAAGCCGCGTCAAACTTTGGCAGGTATGACCAAATGCGAGAAACCTTAGGGGTACATGATGCGCCAGTTCTTCAGGCGTGGAGCCAGCGAGCGAAATAATGTTCGTCGGAACAACGACTGCTCGACAGCCGTGACGGGGCTGACTAGAGGAGACATTTTGCATTGCCGACGCTCTTTCGAGCACTCCGCCATAGACTCTCTAGTGTGTTTTAATAACATGTAATTCCCCATAACTTAGTAAAATGCTAACTAGCCACACCTGCGAAATCAGCCAGCATGGCTCCACCTTTATACGCTAGTATCGTCGTGATGCGTAAGCTTGTATTCATGCTCCGAACTCTGGACTTCATATCTACCTTATCTTTCGATAGGGGGGATATTTATATCACCGATGGTTGTTTCTATCGTCGGCGCACTACCGTTACAGTGTACGCAACTCCTCCTCGATTTTGGCCCAGGTCTGGGGCATAAGAATGCCATTCAGCCAGTAGTTGTCATCGAGGTCCTTACCCAGCACCACAACCACGTTCCTCGCTGCCGCGCCTTCTCGCATCGAATGCGCATGATGGTACACCATGCTTCCAGGGGGGTTCGTCCTCGACTGGCTCACGTCTCCGGCACGCACAACTGCAGGCCCAAAGTCGACGATTTTGAAGAAATCGGCCCGGGTCCAGTTGGTGATGGGGACAAGCAAGGCGTCCGACTCGCCGCACACCATTGTCGGATCACTCTTCAATTTAGATTCCTGCCGCAGCTCGCGTAGGCCCGCCAGCACCTGAGCTTCCGTGGATTGCTCCATCAGATGGCGCCGGTTCTCCAGGGCGATGGGCCCCAGAGGGCCTCTCGCAACGTCTGCGGACAGGAACGCGAAGGCCGCCACCGCCATGTTCTGGACGTAAAGACCCGGGCTTTGCACAAGCGAAGAGAGTCTGAATCGCGCGTTGAGCGGGTGAAGTACCGTCACCGGCCGGGGCTGCGGGAGGGAGGAAGCTAATGCGCGTGTTGCCCATGCCGTCAGCACGTCGCCCTCGCTGATGAAGGGCGCATCCGTCCCGTCGTCTTGGTTAGCCAAATCACGCTGCGCCCGGTTTCGCAGCTCAGCTACCGCCTTTTTGGGCAAGAAGATGGTGCGTTTCTCAACCGCCTGATTCGACATCAGGTCCCAGGCAAATCGCGCCCCAAATTTGACCATGCTCCACCCAGTCAGCTTCTTTTGCCCTAATGCAAACTCCTCTGTTGTTTCCGCGGGCGCATCGGCAGCTGCGCATATAGGATCCTCTCGCGCGCCGAGCAGCGGAGGTAATTCCGACTCCCGACCAGCTAACACCAGAGACCAACATCGCAAGAGCGCCTGCTGGCCCATAACGTCCATCAGTGTGTGTGGCCAAGACAGCCCCACAAGGGTCGCGTTTTTGAACGAGGTGATATGGAGCGATAGCTGCGGCGTGTCGTGGTTGACAAAGTCCTCAAGTATCGCCGGCGCATCTTTCCGAGCCGCAAAGGCCTGAAAGCCCTGAGGTCCAACCTGGATCGACGGCCCTTCGGTGACTTTGGGGAGCGTCTTCCCTAATGGATGGTCCTCAATGTCGAGATCCAGGGCCTCGTGGGAGAAAGACACAGCAGGCCGTTCCGCTGTGAAGGGCTGCGGGACGTAGATCTCCAGCTCTCCGTTGTCCTAGACAGCGTCAGTATGCATTGATTGAACTGAGGACAAATGATGTAGATGAAACGCTACCTGCAACCTCAACCTCCCGCCGATTTTCCGCCAGTCTCCAATTTCCAGCAGCCTCGAAAGCGAATTATGCAGCTTTTCTGCATCCAGCACGTCGTTGAACCGCAGCGTCCATGTGACGACGATGCCCCGGAGCGATTTGGTGTCGTCAAGCATGTGGACAGGGTAGATATCATCGCTCTCAGCAGCAAGCTGTGGGGCTCCCGCAGGCGGCGCTCCGAGCAGTTTGCGTAATGCATCCATCTTGTTGCGTCTAGAGTCTGTGGTGGATGATTCAACTTTAATTCCAGAAAGCTGCGAAGAAGGGTCGCGTCGACTTTCGATAATCCTGCCTAGATACTGTAGTATTTGACGGCTGTGCTCGGGTGCTATGACGATCCCGAAATAAGTTTAATTAAACCCGCGAGCCAGATGCGGTGAAATACGCGGCAGGGGGCTGGCACTTGGCATGGATTCCACTGTGCCCGACGCACTTCAAGCCTGTACTAGCGAATATATTCGATTTGTAAGGTGCTCGGTCCCTATTGTGGCGCTGAGCCACTCTTCAGGGGTTCGACTTTCCACACGTACAGTACTGTACATCACCATATAACACAATCCACCCTTGGCTTGATTAGGTGGGTGTACTTGTCAGCGTCTCGCCCAGAGCTAAAATCATTTGCCCGGGCCTGTGCTGCACTGCCTCGCCATATACTGCCTAGGCGCCTTAACTTCACCTTGCTTGGCAACTTGTTAGCATAGTCGGGTCCGAAACTATCGGACCAGGTTAAAATCACCATCATCTACATTCCAACTACTATGAAGACGCTGCATTGTGCAATTTACCAAAAGTATGTACACATGTATATGTGAGATATGGACTCCATAGTTATTTGATATTGAATTGGGTCGTCTTATTTCAAAATATATAGTTAAGAGGAAGAGGGCTAGTGCCCATTTCTAGAGGGGTACTCTCCCCGCATACTTCATATTTTCTGGAGTTTATAGGCACCAGACTAATGGCCGCGTTGGTGACTGGCGCTCGCCTTCTGGAGGCTCTGGGTTATACATTCCCACCCCTGGTTTAATTCTGCCCCGACTAGATAATATTCATTAAACATAAACTTTGCCCACTAGTGGAGCAGTTACATCTTGATTAACATTTCCAAAAGTCAAGTTCTCGCCGGGCTTGTACAACTCCGGCGGCATCCTCACCACATCCCAGCGAAATCTCGACCTACTCAGGAGGAGTAGAGCTTCCTCAACTGGTATCTCGTCTCTCTTCGAAATGTTGTTGGCTACTGGATCAGCGGCACTGGATGATTCTCCACTAGGATCTTCTTCAGCAATTATCGAGCGTTCTTGGCGAAGTGGTTGCATCTCGATGCTCCCATTCGCTCCAGATGAACGCTTCTGGACGTTCCACGTGGATGCGTGGCACGAAGCAGATATGACAGCACTGTTGCTAGCACAAAGCACCATGTGCCCCTTTAAGCGCATACGGAAGGAGATTGGAAGCAAGATAAGGACGACTGAGACGAGGAAAACGATAAGGATGGCAAGTGTAGAGTAGCCGAGTGCACAAAGGCATTCTCCGATACGCCAACCACAGGCGTCGAAACCCCACCGGTCACATAACCTGCAGAATTCAGGAGCGAAATCGCGTCAGGTGACGTCTAAACACGCCGTGGATACGCGGCGGCACGAGAGACATACCTCCATCAATTATGAACACATATGTTGTGTTTGAGACTAGCCAGTGTAGGAGGATCGATATCATCAGGAGTGGAAAGCTGTATTTATAGGGAATCTGGAGACGGTAGCTCGAAACTTGTTCCCCTTGTGGAGCGGTAGCTCTCAGACAGAAGCTGATAGGATAATGAATATGAGTTCCACTCCTTCTCTGCGCATGCCCTAGTGACTAGTGTGTTGTATGCGAAATAACACAGAGACAAGATCAGCTGTGGCATATTCGCCACGAGTATCTGCCCGATAAATGGCAATTCATCGATTTTGGCATCGATTATGTCGTTGGTTTGATCATGAGAAAAGGCGTTCAACTTGAACAGAGTTTGTGGTTAGATCCCTGGCGCATCAACTTCAGAATGGACGCTTAGCCTAACTCACCCTCCATGGATAGAAGAAGTCTGGCTTGCCGAGGCCAGGAGTACCAAAGCTACAATTAGAGCTACTTTGATCAGAAAATACGTGCGAACCCAAGCCGCAGCCGGGATCGCGGCAATAATACTCTCGCGCGTTGTTTTTTACACTTGCGGGAACTGACCGTGAGATTTGTCCACCCTGTTCGTTCTCTCAAGCTATCAGATATTTCCATCGTAGCCTTTCCTTCCGTTGTATGGTGCGGTCGCGCAAGAAATGAGGCCATGGCGTCTCCAGGAGTGACAAAGGGATTGCCTATGGATATCCATGCTAACACAACACTTAAGAGCTACCTGCACGAGTATAGAGATAAGCGTACCGCCACTCTATAGAAAGGAGAATCAAGCTTTATCACACACCCTTATACTTGGTCAGAACGTAGTTATCCCAACTCGTCCCCATATCGGTAAAGGGAAGCATCACCCAAGATAACGTTGACAGCCGTTCAGAAAATCCGCCCTCACGTCCAGCGTACCGCCGACGAAGGAGGCCCTGACCGGACTGTAGCGGAAGCTTTAATAACGAAGAAAAAGATTTATTTACCTTCATATTACAATATATTAGCTCAACTAGAAATAATATTACTTGTACAATTAACTTTAAGGGTTTACTAGATTAAGTGATAACAATACTACAGTAATAAATATAAAACCCTTCTCCACCAAGTCTATTGTGGCACTTGACCTTATTTCCCAGGCTAGCATAAGAATTAGAGGAGCCAGCCTGGTAGAGATGACTCCGTCTAGGAGGTTAGTTCCGCCTAGGTGGATGATAACGATGGACAAGCCTATGGACACTGCTATTGTTAGGTAAGAGTAAGCAGGCAGAGATTCTTGGCTGATATGGTGAATGAGGTCAGTCGTTGCTTTGAGTAGTTTGTGAATGGTGCGCTGCAAATCTCCCATAACAAAAGGTTGTTACATCACTGGGGTTGCCTAAGTGTTAGTAGAGTTTCACTCTTCAATATCCATTGCGCTCGGACCTGCAGACTATGAAATTATACTTTTGCAGCCATACAAATCCTGCAGTTCAGGCCCAATACAAAAGGGCCATTGCGCTAGAAAGTTCTTTACTCAAACGCTTATATGACTCACACATTTATCTCCGATAAGTACAATGACCTCATAAGTATCCCTCACAATAAGTATTCCACTCATTTTTACTATTTTGCAATTACCAATCGTATTTCGACTTCTTCACTGAAGAGTACTTAAGACCGACCGAGAGTCGTCTCTACAGACCTACAAGCTACTGGTGCAGCAGCAAAGATATCATTACCCTCAGGTTCTTCATTTCATGCTCAAGCAGAACCATTATCTACCGTCTTCTTTCTATATTCCAATTTGACATAGCCCTCGTCTCAGCTGAAGCGCTATGGATATCAGAACTAGATTTTTGATCCTTTCTGACACCCATGCCGATGACTGGGCACCCAAAACTACATCTCTTCCAGCCATAGATGTGGCGATACACTGTGGAGATCTTACAGAAGAGTCTAAAATTGACGAATTCCGAACGTCACTAAGACTTTTAAACAGCATCGACGCTCCTTTGAAGCTAGTTATTGCCGGAAATCACGACTTCACCTTGGACCTTCCACTTTTTAAACATAAACTCTCTGAAGCGAGCCTATCAATAGAACCAGAGCTTCTTACAAAAGAGTTCGGTGAGATAGGAGAAATCCAGAGACTCTTCGATGACGCAAGAAAAAATGGCATCATTTTTCTTAACGAAGGGACCTATCGCTTTGATCTTCAAAACGGTGCTTCGCTAACAGTTTATGCAAGTCCATACACTCCATCTTTGGGCGAGTGGGGATTTCAGTTTAATCCACAAGATAGCCACAACTTCGAGATTGAGAACGGCGTGGACGTTGTAATCACTCACGGGCCGCCGAAAGGAGTCCTCGACATGACCGATTCTAGACAGCGTGGTGGCTGCGAAAATTTATTTGCAGCAATAACCAGATCTCGGCCACGTTTACATTGTTTTGGACATATACATGAGGGATGGGGCTCGAAACTAGTTACTTGGAGAGACAGTCCCCCTGGCGACACACCTTCACATTTTTCTAATATCGACAACGAACAATCTTTGGTCGTCGAGACACTCTACACCCTCTACTCGAAAAGTTTTGATACTCCGGAATCAGTACTTGAAAAGGACGTAAAACGGCAACAGTATATCATGGATGGGTTCTGCAGAACAAGTCATTGCACAGGTGATGATAATTCTTTAAAGCCAGGCTTACAAACTCTGTTTGTCAATGCTGCTATCCAGGGTCTTGAAAAGGATTCAATGCAATGGCCATGGGTCGTTGATATTGAACTGCCGAAACGAACTGAATCTGCTGCGGAGAATGGAGAATAGAGAAGCTTTAATCATGTTTGGTCTCCCTTTGGAATAATAGCGTGGGGGCAAAACTTAGATTTGACAAAGTAACAACTAGCTGCGAATAAGAAATACTGGGAATTTGGATTAACCCAAAATCTTCTGGCAGGAAATATCAGTATGACTAGTCCTTGACTCGGTAAGAATGACGGCGACTGATCAAGTTGAAACACATTTGCCCCTGCTGTTCTCGACGACCATTGATAGTATGGCGCCACAGATCCTGCCAGAGGGGGGCCGCTAGCATGCAGCATGGCCCATTCTGGCGAGAGCTTCTTACAAGCTTGCTAAGTAATCGTGGCTGTCACGCCCTCCCCCCTTTCATGTATAGAATGCGGGTGGCTCCTCGTTGATGCAATTTGCTTCCATAGGAGCTTTGGTATATTTGGTAGCAAAGTGTCTCTTGAATTGGAAGTACAAGGAGTTCGGAGACTGCTGGCTCGCAGTTCCCCGGCACTGGCAGTACTGGCTCACCTCCAGCTCTCACTGACACCACTGGTTCGTCTAGCCCTCGTATACTGCCCTGAGCAATTGTCAACAACCCGAGAGCCATCATTACAAGCGGGGTATGACATGTCCCTAGTGTGGAAACGTACGTCGTCACTTGTACGGAATGCACGGATCGTGTTGCTTGCTCTGCTACACCCGTGATTCACGGCGAGGGCAGCAAAATAGTCGAGGCAGTCGTGTAATCGAAGCTGGTTTTCGTGCACGACGCGGAGCTGCTGATCGGCACTGGGGTCCAGTAGGTGGTCGTGATGGTTCCGCTCATCTTGCTGCTCAATATGTCGTACTAACATCACTGGCTCATCTCCGGCTCGCACACAGGCACCGTAGGCACTAGCTCACGCATAACTTGTGCCTAGCACAGCGGGTATAGCTAATGCAGCAAGTGGAGCAAGTGGGCAGCTTGTTGTGCTACGCCAGAGGGAGGTAGTGTTCAAGAAAAGTGGCGCAGCCCTAACAGGATCCTCAGCCACACTGTTTAAAAAAATATGGATTCTTGGCTGTTAATGCAGGGATCGCTTAACAATTATGTTGGTAGTGCCCGGGAGGGGTAGCATGTTGATGACGTACGTCCACGCCTCGCTGTTTACTTCTCTCCTCGTCCCAATTCCATCAATTTTGGTACTTTACCGACAGGCAAGCAGCTCGACAGTCATTTTGTCTTCAATCACTACTAATAGCTCGTTAGATGTCTTGCAGCTGTATTCGGTATCTTCAAGAGGTTGAGTTCCGATCTGTCGCTCCTATTCTGGGCCTGTCTAGAGGTCTAGAATGACTAACATCTTATGTCCAGCCAAACGTCTCAGCCTGCCCCAAATCTCTCCAGCTCTGCTCAATCTGGACATCTCCATCGTACGTACACCCACTCCCGCTTCTGGTGGCATTATTTAACCGTATTGTCTGTCTATACAGCACGCACCAGCTTTCTCGCCTCTTACCTCCGCAACATGCCGAAGCCGAACGTTGCCATTACTACGCCAATTCGAGAAGCACTCCTAGAGTGCTTCTCATCAATCACCCGCCTAGTCCGACTAGAACTCCGCCGCCAGCTGATACTCGTTGGCGGTGCTGCCAGCATTGCCCACTCCTCGCCCTAGAAGACCGAGGACGTGGATGTTGCGGCGCCTCCCGCAGCGCTAATCGATATCTGGGAGGGAGTTTCGGCCGGCGCCCTCAACTTCTCTCTCGAATCCGACGGCAAGATTGTGTTCGATGCCCCACAGGGTTTTCGTGTCCGAGTTAACATTATCGAGATCGGAAACGGGTGCATCGAACACATCTACGTAACAGAACCATTCTTGGATGGTTCTGTCGCGTCCGTGTCGGATTTGCTACTATTGAGGGCCGTGACGGTGATTGACCGTGGTAGTGATGGTGACGCTTGGGACTTCACATGGCTGTTGGCGGAGGCGGCGAGAAAGGGCAATTTCCCTGCGATTGGAGAAGAGGAGCTAGAATGTCTTTGCAGAGCTGGGGAGTCTTGTTTGGGGAGGTTGAGTCGTTTGGTGATTGCCGCAATTTTGGGCGGTAATAATGAAGCTGCCGCCATGCGGCTTCTGCAGTAAATAAACGGTATATTTTCCCTCTGATGTCTGGGATCAACAGCTGTGGCTCCTTATAGTAATCTGTTTAAGTTGAGTCAGTCACATTTATTCACACAGAGATTCTATTTAAACCTGGATTGCTAGATGGGGATTAGTGGTGCATTTCGGGTAGAACTGGATTAGACAAACTTTGTATATGGTAAGATCTCATCGATTAATCTTATCGTACCTTCGACGTCTTTGCGAGATTGCTAAGATTGTTAATAGGTAGAGTAGTTATTTAAGGTCTGAAAAATACATTTAATTAGATATTATTACACAGCTGAAGCTACTTGCGCGGACAGCAAAGAGGGGAAGAACCAAGCTTACAACTCAGCATCGTGGAAGAACATCCGCGGGCCCAACGGCTTCTCCTCGGCCACGAGCACCGTAGGAAATTGTCCATCACAGCTACCTTGGTAGCATCACTCGTGTTGTCCCAAAAAAGAACAGAAGGAAAAACACAAGACTGTTGCAAGCACCTAGACAGCACAATTAGGGTAGTGATAAGGCATATATCTGTTGTGTGGAGGTCTAAGAGGATAACTATCGAACTACATCTTTTCATGGCCCAGGTGAAAAGAAAGAAACCACCCCCGGGCTAGCCCCGGGGCAACCAGTGATATACAATCTCTTCGTCTCTTGAGATGTATTATGAGCAAATAATCCCTAGAGTCCACCGCCCTCAATATGTCCGCCCTTGCTGTTCCGTTCCACGAGCCTCACTCCTTGAAAAGAACGGATTGCTGCCACGAGATCGTCCTTAGCCTCATGAATTGCGAACACGAGACCCTTGCCATCCTTGAAGTCGAAGACCGTGTTAATGAATGACTCAATATCACGGCCTGTGGCGATGCCGACATCTTTGATCGTGTTGCCAGGATAAAGATGAACGAAGTATTGCTTTGGGATAAAGTCATCATTATAGGGCTTCTGGTCTGGGATCGATGATATCCACGGTTGTGGGGCCCCCTCCCATAGTCTCCAGCCGAGGAATGTGGCGAAGTTGGTTCCGAATAGAAGGATGGTCGCGGTCCTACTGGTGAGGTTCGCCATACTAGATATAAAGCCCACAGAAGCCGCGGAGAAACAAGGCGTATCGGTGGTGGGTTCGTGGCCGGGGCTAGTCGGAGCAAGCTATGGGAGATGGGTGAGCTTTTTCCTTCTGGGCAAGAAAAGCTCCCAGATTTAGGACTGACATTTGGCAAATTTGCACGTGACACTGCTAAAGGATCTATGTGATGGTCTAACCTGTGCGGCAGCATGCAGGACAATCGCCTCGACCTAAATCTCGTCCAGCTCCCAGCCACACTCGGTGATCTCCTCTAGATAGCGAAGCAAAAGAGCTTGTCGAGGCTCTGTGAGGAGATCGAACCTGAGAATCATCAAACTGAAACTATTCAGCCTGGGTGTACTCACGGCCGCTTATACTTGTCGATGAGAACTGGGTTATGCAATGTCCCTGCATACACATAGCCTGCCAATTGGGCGTCCCTACTGATGGGCCTGTAGTAGTTGTGCCGGTATCATGTTGGTAGCTAGTTAGCGGTTAGTGACTTTGTGTGACCATGTTGGGACTCTAGTTGGCGACCCAGTCGATACGGTTGATTATTCGCGAAGCGTCAGCAGGTGCCCTGTATGATGCCGTCGTGGGCCACTGCCCATTTGAATGTCTTCCCCAGCCGCTGCCAAAAACCTCGTCACCCATTTCAACCAGATTTTCGGAAATTTAAGCCCTGAAATTGGCGTTCGAACCGATTTCCTATGGTGCAACTTGCTGCGCCGGTGACCTACCTTGGCGCTAGGTATAACCGAATCTAGGCTACTCAGGATCCATGTAGACAGGTAGATTTGCAATCTCCCTAGCAAAAGCTATCTTTAAATCTCTCTACTGAACGAGAGGAGTGCTCAGTGGCCTTCAAAACGCGTAGTTGAGCAGACATAAAGCAAAACACACACACCAGACCTTTTTGGTCTAGTAGCCGTAGCATGGATCTAATTCCAAACGCCCTTGGAGCGTATGAGGCGGGGCCACTGAAAGGACGTTAGTTCAGCGGTATAGTGGAAAACAAGTAAAAATGAAGGTATTGAAGACTCCCTAAGCTCTGATTATAGCACAATAGATGGGGCGGGCGAAGACCCGTGATGAGGGTAACGAGTGTACCAAGGCTAGTCTTACGACCAAGTATTAGGAAGAGTAGTGGGCTCCTTTATGGATACCCTCTTGCGTAGCAGCTTGAGTGGATTAATAGTCCTCCTCGAAAGGGAGAGAGCGCTCTTTTTAGTCTTGTTTATATAGGAAAATGAGGTGCTGCCTTACATGGTCTCTAGCCACGCCAGTACGACCTCTGCTAGTGAAGATTTAAAAAAAAAAAAACACTTGGCTATTTTGCCCAACATCCCTGCCTGAGATTAATAGGCACTTTGATTATCTAGACCTACATGATGAGCTTCATTCGACACCGTCGCGTTCATAAAGCTGTTCGTTACGATGTTGTGGAAGATTCAAACCCTTAAATAATAGTGCTGCTAAGCTAGTTGTTTTGGTACCTATAAACCTCCAGTCCCATCTAAGGGAAAACTCGAATAATATCCACCTTAATACACGACGGTAGCGATGGCGTAGACTCCGATGTAGCCCATACAAGACTAGGGTACACAATACCTGAATCGATATCGCAGATGTGCCATTTATTGAACGTGGCAGTAGACGCTACAGGGATTTTTCCCGTCTGGTCTGGGAGCGCCAGCACACCGAGTTTGTTCTGATTATTGAACTCCACTAGAGTAGCATCGCTTCGCTGTGCGTATCCAAATAGTGGGACAGAATAGCTGTCTTTGTTGTTGAGTTGCATCGAAGCCGACTGGTTTGCCGGCCCGCTGGCCGTGCTCCGGTTTATTAACTCATAGGTGAGGTAACCAATATTTTCATCAGCACCCGAGCTCGAGGTGTAATTGAGGTTGAAGAATTCAAGAGGGAAAATGCCGTAGGAGAGATTAGCCAGAGGGCAGAGGCCGGGGACTATTCGAAAGTCAGTTACGTGCTTGCAAAGAGAAGATGTTCCAATTTCGAGCGGGAAACCTAGTCTCACATGGTCGCTGTTTGCCTTTCTCGCATGGAATCACAGTGGAGTTATTGTAATTGGAATCTTGGGAAACGATGACCAGTACAAACTCTCGACTTTGATCTCTCGGTAGCGTGGTGCTAAGCGTAGCCAATGCCAAGAGTACACCAAGCCATGTAATTTTCATGATGAGACTGTTTCGACTTAGAAGAGTCTATTTGGTTTGAAACATTTAAAAAGTAAAGCTATCGCAATTCAATAAATAAAATGATCCAAAGGGAAAACAGTGTGACGGGAAACAGGAGGCAGTACAATCTCGGTAATATGCGTCGATCAGGTAAGATGCCGTCCATAAGCACCTGGTAATGATGCTAGTCAACAACATTGGTACAGGAATTGGTCAACACTTCAACTTATATGTGCGTCTTGACTCTCCATTCCAATCACCACTCCGGGTAAATAGATAGCCTATTGGTGAAATTGTTAGATAACACATTAAAGGAATCTTGTTATAGCAAAATAATGGTGGCTAACATTCCGAGGTCTCCTTTAGGCATGTAGTACTATGAATTTAACCGCATCCTTCTAA
Organism: Thozetella sp. PMI_491; assembly: GCA_021432635.1. NCBI lineage: Eukaryota > Fungi > Ascomycota > Sordariomycetes > Chaetosphaeriales > Chaetosphaeriaceae > Thozetella > Thozetella sp. PMI_491. Next base: position 572,550 of record MU270036.1, read on the forward strand.
GTAACTAGCGCGGCAGATGCCGAAAATCTCGACCTAAGCCCTAGATAGGATTGTATTGATATACTGTGCTTTAGGCCGGATAGAATTTTTTTTTTTTTAGACTTCTCTTGTCAAGTATCCAAATGGTCTATGTTTGCACAGAGGTTTGCACAGCTGGGTTTTCTGAGCAATGAAACCACCCACTAAGATAACCACATGCTCAAGTAACATTGCCAAATCTTGAGGAACTTCGCAGTGGCTGGCGCGCTAGCTATTCTATGCGCTGATGAAAAGCACCTAAGCCCAACCCCCCACCCCTTTCCTAAAGGGGGGAGATGGGCTTTTCTTCTTTTTGGGGGTTATTAGCTGCTAGCTGCTGTTACCGACTTGCCTATGCTTCGATAATTATAGACAAAGCTTTGGCTGTTATAAAACAAGCCGCGTCCTGTTACTTGATATCTATATATAAACAACATCTGCTAGGACCTAGTGCTACTATATTCAACCCCATCCAAGCAGCCTATCCAAACACGATCGGACCTATGAGCCCACGTGGCCACCGGCACCCGGCCCGCCGATTAAGGCGTAGCTTCCCATGCTCGTCCCGCTCAGCAAGTGAGCTTCATGGGTGTATCTGTCCGGGGCTGTGTCGTTAAATACGCCATTGTATGGTCTACTGATATTTTGTATGTCCCTGTAGGTCATGTTGAGAATATAGCCCGCTCGACCATAGCCCGCAGAAGCAAACTCGCCACTTCCCATATCAGTCGTTGTGAGTGTAGTCTCGCTGTTGTAGACCTCGCCATAGAAGCGTATATCATCTGAACCTCCGGCAAGAGTTGTGCTTGCAGGGTCGGAGCTTACGTTGCTGAAAAGCGAGGCAGGATAGTATCCGATCCATCGTTCCTCGACCGCAAGCCACCAGTTGTCTTGGAAAAGTAAATATTCAACATGGAGATTCTGTTGCGCTCCTCCAATTACGCTGAGAGGGGTAAAGACCGAGCCTGGATGGATAGTTTGGTCGACTTGAACCCACTATCAAATGAGATTAGTGAGCGAAACCAATTCGATAGTCGCCACGGAGTTTTCTGGGTATATATAGAAAGAAATGCAGGGCAATACAAGTAGAATATCCTTACGCCTGTGAATTCCGTGTTCCATCCACCTTGGTTATCTCCATCTTGCAAATATCCATTCGTGGTATAAAAAGTAAACAAGTGCTGAAGACCAATTAGCTCTAGAATTGCATGGGCGGCGTCGGGATCAGATTGATATACCGGTTGCGCTACTTGGTCAATGAAATTGATCCATCCTGCCTCAACCGTCTGCGGCACAACAATTGGCGGACCCCGAAACCCAGTGACCAGGACATTATCTTTGACGACGGCAGTTTGGAGCAGAGATGAGTCCGCAGTGTTTTGTGTATATGGCGCGAAGAGACTGAACACACACGAGCCTCCCAGGTTGGCCACTGACTGATTGGACGTCACGTACCAGTGCATTCCCTGTTGGCTATCCTGCCTCTTCAGGCTGGGCATGCCAGGTAGTTGTTTGGAGCGGCTAATCGATTTGGCGCGTGGGATCGGAACAGTACCAAGAGGTCCCAACTCAGCGCCCGGCAGCTCGAGTTCTGCGAGGGGTCTCGCCCCGTCTCTTGGTGTTCGTGGTGGAGGAGCTTGTGCAATCACCCCTTGGGAGTCAATTGAAACCCAGTCAATTGTATGGGATTTGGTGAATGTAGTGCTAATAACATTCACAGCAGCCCGGTTATCCGCGATTGGCTGCTCATTTCGCCGGACCGATTTCGAAGAACTGCTGGCTGCTAAAGTTGTGGCGAGCAGCAAAATAATCGAGGCTTTGAGCGGAAGAGAAGACATTGTGATATTGCACCAAAACTACTAAGACGATACAGAGATGGTGCCAGGTTTCCCCATGCCGCAGTCTTTCTAAAAGCGCAGGCAGAGATTCTATTTATACTTAATGAGCGCGGCGCCGTGAGTTCTCTTTTACACTTAGGTTTTGTTAAGGCAAATCTGACATCATCCACAGCGCCGTGGTTGAGTTCACAATGTCAGCTTTAAGCGGCATCGCCGGTTTGCACGCCGCGGGCTGTGTAAGCAACTTTTCGTTGCCTGCCTCAGCTATCTAAATCCTCCATCATATGACCAGGTTGTTTGTGGATAGTTGCCAAAGGAACCGCGCTTCTCGTTAGCGCTGATTGAAACAGGTCCTCGCTAAATAGTATAACTGACACAGTTGTTGGTGACGCAATACAGACTCTAATTCAGCGTGAAACCCCAATGGATCAGTTCTTGGTCGGCTGTATAGTAGATATCCATACCTAACTCCGCATTAAAAGACTATTTGTCTTTAATCTTAAAAGCAGTCTGGTTCATGCATTATCCTTGTCTTTGTAGGAGAGTCAGCGCCATCCTCTTGTCGATTGTGTTTGGTGTGGCAGCCCCTTGAACTGTGCCGTACTAATCTGAGAACTGCTGAACTGGCGTTGCCTCACCTTGCAAGTTATGCCTTGATAAGACATGGTGGCCTTTTTTTTTTCTTTTACCTCAGACCTCCAGCTATTTCAAGCAAAAATGCTGTGCCGTACCTACAATTGCCCTACCGACTAGGCGGACCGTCGGGCCTGAGAGCATTAGACTAGGCCTCTGCCTAAGGCTGAGTAAAACTGGTTACGCTAAGGCTTGTATGGCAATGCTTCCAATCTGCACTGCAAGCTTATTAACTTGAAACATATTATCTGATTAATATATTTACTTCACTAGTTTTCTACCAATTCATAATGTTCTTTTGTAGAACTTATCTTAGGTAGTGGCTGTAATTTTTAATTATTACAACTCTATTTAATATGGATTACTACCTTTAAATCATCTCACAGTCTAAGTTCGTCAAAAGATATACATAAGCTAGGAACTTCCGCCCGACATTTTAACGGCTATTGGTATTGCGTTTCCGTCTCAAAAGGTGCCTCAAATCTTAATAGCTTGAGACAGTGGTCATAACATAAGCACTCTCCAATGGCTATTACAAATTGGCTAGGATATAGAGAACTCAGGAAGGGTGCCCTATGAGACAAGTGGAGTCGCAGGGAGATAACATAGATAGCATGGTCAGGGGGTGGTAAATAAGTGTATATTAAGCAGACCTCTTTTTATTTCCTTGAGTCCATAGCATACTGGTGGTGGAAGTTTCGGAGCGCGGCGAGATATATCGATGGGATTTCGTCCGGTGGGATGAAGCAAGTGGTGACACTCTTTAGAGGATGGCAGTTCGGACTGACACGACCTGGCCTGTTCGAGATATAGAGGCGTCTTGCCGAGTATCCACCTAGGTTCTTGGTCGATATAACATTTCCGCCCGTCACTCGACTTTGTGTTATTCTTGCGCCGAAAACACCAATTACGTAACTTCTCCAGCTGAGTCTGTTGCTGTATATGGCTGAGGATCAAAGTCCACCGAAAGACTCAGGGAGGGAAACAAGCCACCGGCCGGTACAGTATTGAATATGATGGTCTCGTCCTGAGAGCGGGTGATGATCGTCCTGTTGCAGTAGGGGCATTGGCGTCAGGGGCGCAAGATGTCATTGGCCTAGCGGAAAGACCGTGTGGCGTGGATAGCGATCGGCATGCAGCAAAAGTTGAATGCACTAGCCACAGCGAAGCTTGACAGAATAACCTTCGAATCTACTATGCCAAACTTATTTGTCAACCCCTCGGGCACTCTCTAGCAAAGCTTGCTAGAGTTCCAGCTCTAGCCGGCTGGTGAGGGTTTGCCGTAAGGGGCGTGACTCTGGAGGGAGGGGTCGCCATTGCAGGACTTGCGAGCAGTGCGCAAAACTAGAGATGTGTATATCTGCAAGTAAAAAAATATCTGCCCTCAGAACCAAGCCAGGAGGGGAAGGGGGAGGTCTCCGGACGCATGCCACGGTTGTAGTTTAGGAGATGTGCGCAAAGCCTCCGGCGCCGGAGGAATTAGCTCTCTCGGCTGATTGTTGCTATGAGGTTTCTCGTTAAAGTATATCGTAGCAAAAATCGTGGCTTAGTCTAGCTTTTGTGGGGCTGTACGTCCAGCTATCCTCAAACTCTAGTCGCCCACTGTATCGGCCACCCCCGATGTGGGGCCGATAAGCCGAGTATAAATAGCCGCGGATGTGCTTTTCCCGTTGTCCCTATCCACGCCGCGAGCTTGGCTAGGTTGGTGGTCAGTGGTTTCTCAACCTAAGCAGGTGTCACTGACACATCATTGCGCTAGGCAACTAGGTAACAGGTTAGCTTAGTTCTCTTGAGAATGCAGCAGCAACTGCAGTCAGCCTAGCTAGCATATGTAGGTACCTAGAAACGGCGGTGACGCTCGCTATAGGTTAGTATGACCGCGCCACCTTAACGATCTTGATGAGGCAGTCATCGTTTAGGAGGGAGGAGAGATGGGGACGGCTGTATGATTTGGGACGGCCTCAATATTTGGGGCGGCTCCAACATTTGAGGTGGTAATATTGAGGGGGTACCAAGTTTTTGGTGCGGCTGGACAACCGTTCCGCTCCCCTACATCATGTACCCGACTTCAGTATCCTAGCAAGGCAGACAAATCTTCACTAAAGATAAATATAAAGTTGAGTAACTATGTTCTTGGGTTATATGTTTTTTCAAGGTGTATCAGTCTTTTGTATTCCTCAGAAGTCTAGGTAATTTGCTAGAATCTTATATAATAGAAAATAGATCTTAAAGTTTAGCTTTTGATTCTTCTAAATGATCTTCTACAAGTCTATACTAGGCATCTCCTATTATCATGATATTTTTGCCCCTCTTCAGGATGTCTGTGCAACCTACCTATTGGTCATTACTTTCCTCGGGCACAAAAGTCCCCTGCAAACGCTATGCAACACCTCGCCACTTATTACACCTTCCACTACTTGTAGGACGCCTCCGTCAGTTAACCCCTTTCAAAATATTCCCTATATTTCTTTAGGAAGTCAATATCATGTGTTATTGTTTCACTGGCGCTAAAAAGTTCGTGGGGGCTAAAATATGCACGGGGGCTAAAAAGTTCGCTGCATATATAGACTTCTGCTATAAGTTGCGGAATCCAACTACTGATTTCAAGGCGTTACCAGTTCTCTAATCTTTCATCGGCCTCGTAAAGACTCTAATCGCATCAGTATCAAATATGAGTCAATTCCCCAAGTGATTTTGTCATTATTCTCAATCTCTTAGTATCCAAACTTGTCTATTACACCACGTCGAGAGTCGTAGCGTCGCTAATTCCACCCTCGAGTTCCCACTCTGATACTACCATGCATATTACTTCTATTCTTTACGTTATAGCTTTGATGCTTCCTGCTGGGGTAAGAAACCCGCCTTTATGAAATATTTACTGAATAAAGCACCAACACCCTATTTTAGACCCAGGCCACTCCCGCTCCAATCCCGGGGATAGAAGCTTTCCCGGGCAGTGATACGGGAAACTTCGCAAGAGTTGTTCAGGAACGTACTGGCATCAAAAAGCGACTAGCCTTCCCATTTACCGGCCTTGCGTGCAATCTGAGGGAAAGCGAGTGGGGAGACGCTACAAGGGACGCTGCTCGCGGAACCATCGATGTGCTTAGCGAGAGGGGAAGCAGCCGAACGCTTGGTCCAGGCCCTGGTAACTGTGTTACATTTATTTGCTTGGCAAATACCGCTATCGCGGCATGCAATGATGTATGCCTACAGATCACATCAACGTGGCTATTGCTGATCGATAAACTGACACATTCAATTAGGAACCCAATTCATTGACCCTTCCTGATTCTACTGTTGCTGCGGGCGCAGAGGTTGTTTTTGATAACTGCCTTGGCAGCGACGAGTCCGCGTTTAATGGACAAGTGTTCGCACAGTTCCTGCAGAACTGGAATGTAATTGTTCGAGACTGTTAAGTCTATCTATAAGCTGTACTTAGCCCCCTGGGCATAGTGGAGAGGTGTAGGCTAGTCTATCAGTATTAGCTCTAGTTCTTGGAGAGAAACATAGCGGATAGGCGGGGACATTACGCGGGATGGATTCCGGATCTTACTTTTCCATCAAATAACTGTCGTTCCCGTAGTTAAATAGTTAAAATTAAATATCCTAGCTCCTGCGTCACATATACTGCTCTATGAAAAAACTTAGCTCTATGAATGATTGCATGACACATGGATCAGTTTTTTTTTTCAGACGATAGGACCCAAGAACTGTTAATTGCCCTAACCACAACAAAGCTAATAAGTTTAATTCAAGCTTCGTTGCCATTCACAAGTCGAAAATCATTCCGTGCCTACCGTTATGTGGCGTAGTGGTATTAACTGGGCATATGAATCTGGTTAAGGCTTACTTGAAATGCTTCTGTTGTTTTCAACGCCTGATATTTTGGCTGAGTGTCGCACTAGAACTGCGTGTAAACACAATTATCCGAGTTCTTTATCATCCCAATACATGTAAATCATTTATTTACTGCTCAAGATAGCCCTCTATATGCACGATATAAGTATGAACATGACCAGCATCTTTGCAGCTGAGCAAGAATATTTAAATGTTACAGCAAATGCTCTACCGCGAGCTCCTCAAGATGGCCGAGTGCTACCAGCAATCGTATATCACCGTCGCCGCAACGAATAGCTCCATAGAGCATAGCCTAGTCCCTTAGAGACCGCCGCTACCGCCGCTCGTCCGTCTCTCGTATGGGGCAAGGCTGAGACGCAGCACGGGTACTTTTACGTGCAGGAATTCAACCACGGAAACAAGGAGCAGTACACCAGGAGCGTGGAAGAGAGCGAGCTGCTCATCAGAGGGTGGGTCTTCTAGGAATGGACGGTGAGCCGTTGAATCGTATGCTTCATGCGGACCGGGTTTGTAGTACAGTGCCAGGAGGCCCTCCCGCGGCACGAGAGGGGTGGCCCAATAATCAATCCCCATGATCCCGATCCAAATCGCCTGTTCCTCAAGACGTAGATAAGCTTCGACTTTTCTTCGCTCCTCTTCGTGTGTATCGCCTGGGATGTCATGGTGGGAGCATACTCCGGCCTGTAGCTTACAAAGCTCGAGCACGGTCGCTTAGTCGCGCTAGCAGGAATTGCCCAGGAGGTGATCGACGTGCTTACCGACATGTACTCTAATCCAAGAAAGATGAAGAGGAGGACGTGGAAGATCGACTCCCTTGGTACGCGGCCGGCCACTGGATTTACAATCTGTACAACAGTCTTCTCTTGGAGCATGTCGGAGCAGCCGTTCCATCTAAGATCACAGACTTGCCGACTTGGTCGTGAGCTTCACTCCCCAGCAGGTGAGGTGGATACAGAGACAGGCTAGCCAGGAGGAGACATTCAAGCTAATTGCTCTAGAGACGGCTGACGGCAGCAAGTACCCATGGCGGTCTATTGCCCCAACTCGAGCCGAAGACGTCCATTCGAATCCATTTGGAATCACCTTTCGATTTGCAAAGCTTGTTCTACAGGCGCGCATGCAGCTAGTTCTCCTTCCCGAACGCTTCACCGACGAAGACGATGGGAAGATCGCGGCGAAGTTTGCTAAATGCAGCCCCAGCCCGTCCTGGCAGCGCTGGAGGAAGGAGCATTCCGCCCTCAAATCTACCAACATCACCAGCTGGGTATCCCTGGATGACACAGAACTCCCAGACGATATTGTCGACCACCAGGATCCGGAGATTTACGCCATGAACGTGGCGATGAGTAACCCAGTCCGAGGCACACGCAGCCTAGGGCTTGGCTACCTAGGACTCCGATCCCCTGTCTTCAAGATCCTGCTTCTTAGGCCGTCCGCTCGGTGCCAGGGATGCTACGAGTGAGCCGGTATGGGAATGTTGTTTGGGAAAGAGATCGAGAGGGGCTTCAAAGACGCGCTAGAGCAAGAGGTCCACCTCGTATAGGCGGTCGGGGAAACATTACACACCGCGAGAGCTGAGCAGCGGGTGCCGTGCGGGAATGCCGACGGCAACAACAACGCCAAGAGCACGGTGCCTCCCGGGGGAGGATTGCGCGGTGTCGGCCGCCGTGACGTCGCCTCAAACTAGCCCTCGGGACATTCAGCCTCGGCCCAGCGATTTGCAGCCATATTTATAGCCACCGGCGGACGCCAGTTGTGCAGCGCAATAGGGGGTTACCATATGCGATCCGAGTTTCAGGGACCGTGGATTGGCCCGGCTGGGGCAGTGGCCACGGCTCAAAACACCGCTGCCGCGTTGTTATTCCCCGGCCGCTTTTATCCAGATTACCACCACCGCCGACCGTGCCTCTCCTGGTTCCTGGATCATTCTCCCTCGCAGCGAGATGACGCCGCGATTCTGTCGGACTTCCCCATTGATCCAGCATAAGCCGTGTGTCCCTCCATCGGGATGTGGTGGGCCTGGGCTGTCAGATTGGCTGAACTGTCGCCCGATGCGGGAACGACGATGCGCTCGCCATTACGTATCTCCTTACTGGTTCACCAGCAACCCCTCACGTAGACGCTGCTCCGGGGCTTGCCGCGTCCCGAATTTGCTGGTATTCTACCCCCGGAGTCGATGCTTGTCCTGAGATAAGAACCGGGAATGCCCCTGGCTGATGCTAAGCTCTTCCTCTCTAGAATCCCCGGAAACCGGCAGCCACCCCTAGCTCGAACATGGGTGTGAGGACGTTTGCTCTGTTTGCCCTCAGCGGGACCCAGCTATTTGGGGCCCTGGCCGCTGCGGTCGAGAAGAGGCAGGATGTGACGCACAAGTACTGCCCGGGGGGGACCAACATCTGCTTCTCTGAGACTCAGGCCAACGATATCACGTTCCGTATCGCCATCCCGGATGTGCAATCGGCGCCTTTTGATATCCTCCTCCAGGTTGTCGCGCCAATATCCACGGCGGGATGGGCCGGCATCGGCTGGGGTGGCAAGATGGCAAACAACCCGCTAACCGTGGGCTGGGCGAACGGCAATGGCGTTGTCGTCTCTTCTCGGTGGACAACGTGAGTTATAGTTTCCTTTCATTCCGTCTTGAGCATCATATACTGACGATGAGCTCTAGTGGGCACACACAACCGCAGCCGTATACGGGGGCTACGTACACAGTCCTGCCTTCCGCGCACACCAACGCTACGCATTGGCACCTCGATGTGCTCTGCACGGGCTGCAGCCAGTGGGGCACCACGTCTCTTAATCCCAACGGAGTGAACACGCTTGCTTGGGCCAAGTCTAGCAAGTCGGTTCAGACGGCGGCGAGCAACTCGAGCGTGTTCGGATACCACGACGGCAGGGGAACTTTTGGCCACGACTTTAGCACCGCCAAGATCCCGCAAGGTGTATTTGACGCGCTTGTATATGACATCGGTAACCCCAGCACGGCATCTACCACGTCCAAGGTGCAGTCTCATGCCGAACCCCCGTCCTCGGCGGGAGGATCATCAGCGGCCAACCCCCCAAGCTCAGCCCAGTCATCAGTTGTAACGAGGGTGACAACTCTGTCGCAGCCTCAGCAGCCCACACCTTCAACCCCCGTCGTCCAGACCAGTGTGGTGACTTTGCCGCACACGACACCTCCTACCAGATCTGGCGGGGAGGACAGCCCGGTGACGCGAACAACTATCATTACAAAGCAGCCATCGCCCTCACCCACCCCGTCGGCGGTCACGATATGGATCACGGAGCCTGACGATGGCGAGCCCGTCGCATTTACGCAGCCTCCCGGCGCCGGCAGTGGCGGTGTTGTCACAGTGACGGTCACAAGCGTTCTCGCACCAGGTGCTGTCACGCCCGGTCCGCTCGGCCCATGGGGAAACGGACCGCCACCTTGGGCGTCGTCGGGTGCTTTGCCGCCGTGGGGAACTTCTGGACCACCCCCTTGGGCGACGGCCGGTGTACCACCTATAGTTATCCCGCCAATCATCGGCAAGGGCAAGGGGAAGGGGAAAGGCCCCCCAGGTCGGCCTGTGGCGGCTGAGAATCCGGAACAAGGTGCATAGTGAGTTTGGCGGTCTAAGCCGTGAGGCGATGACGCAGGAGGTGAGCCATAAGGTACAAGTAATAAGGAGAAGAAGCAACGGAGGAGTCGTAACATGTAAATTTGACGAGTCATGCATAATATTCAGATTCCTATCAATCAGAGCACTGAACAGACATCATATCCACGGGAATATATGGAAAATGGTCACGATATGACTACCTAGGGTGGTCCTATGCGTCTATCCGCTGCTAGTATTCTATGCAATATCAAACTACTACTCATCAGAATGCTGGCTTTCGCCCCTCGTTAGAGGTGTCAAAGAGCTTTTTTCGAAACGAAAGGTTATAAATGTAAAGATCATTTTAAAAGAGATGTACATGATAAATTTAATCCTATGGCCGTAAGTATTAGGCGCTGAATAGTTCCGCCATTGGCTGGCATAAGGCAATCATCTTATTTCTTGACCAAGTTCACCTCCTTTCGATGCCCAGCTACTTAATACCGAAGCTGAACGAGCATGAAAGCAAGAGCACTGGTTAAACATGACCAATAGGGGCAATATTCTTAGAAGTATAGGCGAGGTAACAAATCGTTTAAACAATATCGATGTCAGCGCCCAGACTATCCTGTCCAGCTACTCCAGGTACCTCTGTAAGAATGAAGAAGGTAGGGGGGCCAGTGTAGGTGAAAACCCCGTCCCCAAGATGTTCAAGATACTTTGCCAAGATTTCCCCGCTAAAGGCTAAGTAAATGGTGTCTAGGAAATCGAGCTGGTAGTTATGGGTGTCGTTGTTTTTTCCGAATCGGAATTTGAATGTGTCATTCAGACAATGCGCCCAGACTCCAGGCGCAATTTCGCCTAGGCCAGTGAATTTGCACTCAGATACCTCTCCGGACCCCAGAGCGGCCGAAAATGACAGGCTATAAGTCAAGGTAAGTAGCTGTTAGATGAAAAGTGCTTTTACAGCTACGGGACTGGTATGCAAGGTCGATTAAGATGAAGGTTGTGATTCTTACTCGCAGCCCATTTCCTTAGAGCAGGTGGCATTAAAGTTATCCACAAACACTTTTACCTGAGCGGCCCCTCTATTAACGAGGTACGTCGAAATCATGACGAGTATTGAGCCGAAGTTGACCTTCATTATGAGATGGTTTGTCAGTGCGTCTGATGAAGTAGTGAAAGATACGAGTAGTTGGTAGTGTAGGTGCTTGCTAGCCCCATTTTCTCCATAGCTGGTTGAAAAACTAGCTATATATACTCGTGCGGCCGCCAGCCCTCGCGCATCGTATAGATCATCCAGCTGGCGCAAGGGAGGCTACATATTCTGTAGAAAAAAAAAGACAAGAGCGTCATGAAATACCAACTAGAAAAAATAGTGGGCCGTGTGACCATTTCCTCGTGGGAAGATGGTCTGACAACTGCTGGATTTCGCAAATCCCGTCGATCCTAGACGGGGCCTCATCTTCATCTGGCACTGCTCTTGGTCGACATCTGACATATAATCAAGGCTGAATGCTGTCCGACTTCGGAAAATAATGTTTGTATGGTCCGGACTCCAGGTTGTGCTACATACAATATACCTCTGATGCAGTTGCGGACGCTTGTATGATCAACCGAGTACTTACAGATGAGAGCTGACTTGAAACTTCCAGATACGCTTAAAGGCGGTGGCTGGCCAGTTTTTAGCCAAATACTGGATCTATGGGTTACCTTGACCCTCTGCCCTCGGGCATCCGGCCGAATGCCTAACATTACTAGTGCTTTGCTTGTCTCACAACTTCGATTTTTAAATCATCTAGAGAAGAAGGCCGAGACGAAGCAACTTGAGTGATCATCTAAAGTACAGGGCCACAGCCTAATAGCTCTACACAGCCCTCGCGAGGAAATACTCTCACGTAGCCATCTGCAAAAATAAGGCTTTAGAAGGGTTGTATTATCATTATTCCATATCTTCTGTTCGTTTTAGTAATTGTAATGGAACAGTTTGGAGATACTAGCACTTGACACCAAGTTTCCAGCCCCCCTTGAACACTCTAGTAGCCACCAGTAGAGCTAGACACGCCGTGGCCAGGACCCCCGTATAGATTTGCGCTCCCGTGAAGGACCCCCCATTCGCGCTCTGGATTGCACCTCCTAGAGGTGATCCCGTGAGGGCAGAAATAGATATAAGGCTGAACGCCATACCTAGCCTCGTCCCTGTCATATTTATCTGTGTGGTAATGCTCGTGATTGTCCCCGGGAAGAGACATTGAAACGCGGCTTGAGCCATTCCATAAAACACAGTAAAGACATAGAAGCCCGGTACATCTTTGACAGCCAGCCAGCACCATGTCACCAGGCAGGTAGCGACAGTGATGGGCAAAATGATATTTAAGGGGCCGAAGCGATCCGCCAGCATGGGCGGGATCACCCGGGCGATGGTCCCCACGCCGTTGATGAGGATAACGAGGATAGAGGCCGAGCTGTAGGATAGGCCAAGCTGTTCTGTGCCGAAGGAGGCAATCTGCACGTCATCAGCAAAGCAACAGAGAGAAACCAGGTAGGTCAAGGCAGAGAGCATGCTTACGTAGTAGAAGACAAAATACATGCCCATGCACTGGGCAAATACAGAGAGCACAAAGCACAAGTACACAGGCTCACGGAATGCTGACCAGTCCACAATGGGGCCCGACTTCCTCGGCGGCAGCCGTGGGCGCATGAATGCGAGGGCCAGCGAGAGCAAGCCTAGATTTAAAAAGGCTAGGACCCGGGCTGTCCAGGCGAACCCCAGCTTCGGCAGTAGCTCGCGCGCGAGGACGGGGTAGATCATACCGCCGACTGCATTGCCTGTGGTGGCCAGCCCTAGGGCGGTGGCGCGGTGCTTGTCGAAGTAGGTGGCAACGAGGGCTAGCGACGGCGTAAAAAAGATGCCACCGCCAAGCCCGGACAGCACCCCCTGGGTGAGCATCAGGTGCCAGTACTGTGTCGAGACGCTCATCAGAAACATGCCAAGGATCTGGAACAAGACCCCCACGGCGAAGGTGGGCAAGAAGAGGCCGGCGTCGAGCATGCGGCCCGAGAAGGCGCCCATCAGGAAGGTCAGGAACACCTGTACGGAGCCGATCCATGAGATGGTCGACGGCGGGTAGGGCAGCGTGGCCGTGTAGTAGGTCTGGAAGGCACCGAACGAGTTGACATAGCCCCAGGTTGTGAAGATGACGATCCACCCCATGGCTACCTGCGTCCAGGCCTTGAAGCCGCCGTCCGGGGGCGGCGGCGGCTCGGGCCACGACCGCGTGGTCAACCGCGAGGCCACTTGGGAGAGGACATTGCTGGTGGCCCTCTTGATCTCGCCGGATGCGCGGACGTGGAGCCTCTCCTTCCGCGACGGAACCTTGATGGATTCACGCTCGTTCTCGTCCATGACCGTCTCGATGGCATCGTCATCGTAGTCGTCTTCGTCGTGGGAATGAGCCGTGTTCGAGGGGCTCAGGTTCGTTACTTCGTGGGCCTCTTTTTCGCTATGTGCCTCCTTCTCGTCCCGCGAGAGAGGCTCATCATTGTTGTTGCTGCTCATGGTGCACAGGGCTACTACTCGTCTGCTGAAACAATAGCTTGAATGGGGCCATTGGAGTTGCCGTCCAGAAAATTAGGCAAATATGTAAGACGAGAAGGAGAAAGAGAGCGAGAGAAAACGTGAGCGTCTAGGCCGGGCCGGCGGATAGTCAAGAGGTAGGCATTAGGGCAAGAGGGGCGGAAAGGCTGCTCCGTCTTCGGCGGCCGGTTCTGACTAGAGCCCACCGATGCGTTTAGCTGCTGGGTTGTATGGTCCTTGCGGAGACCCATTCGGCCCCGGGCATGACGGACAAAACACGGCAATACGATCTCGAAGTGTGGGGATTCCGCAACTAAGTGGAGCCTGGGACTGTGCTGGGACGCCGGAGCGGGCCCCGGTACGGTCCGAGGGAAGCCATGGTTGCGAATGAGCAGCACCTGACTGGCTTGCGCCGAGTAGCTGGAGGTTGGGTCCGATCCTACGGCTTCCTAATGGACCACCATCTCCGTATGTTGGGTTTGTTTGCATGAAGGATACGACCCTCGCTGTACCTACGACCGACCGACCGATCAAAGAGGTGCGCAAGCCTAGCGGGTAAGCTGGGTGAGGGGAGTCCTCGTCTCGTGGCCATCCCATCTAGAACCGACCCCACTCCTTCCTGCCTGAGACTGTTCGAGAGGCTGAATGTAGGCCGTACAAAGCCGATCCAAGCCACATCCAACCGGCGAGCCTCGGCCGGTCTAGGGCCAACCTTTGGCGGCCTAGCTTTGGGGAAGCACGAGCGAGCCCAAAATGGCCGAGTGGTCAGGTAAGCGAGGCCAGTTGGGGTCCATCGATGTAAAGCGAGGTAAAACGAGGTAGAAAGACTTTTCAGCGACGGAGCGATCAGAAGTGGAGCATCCGTCGGGCGAATGTCCGACGGCCCGCTCTACTGTCAGCCCTTCACCGTTCCTGGGACTACTCCGTATAGCCTCATCAATGTAGGAGCCAGTTGAATGATTACCGGCCTAAAGAGTATGACAGAATGCATGACTTGGTCGGTGATGGAGCGCCGACAGAACGTCCGGGGCAGATGTCAGGGACGTAACGCGGGTCTGCAAAACGGTGTGCTAGTGAGGAGGAAGCTCCGCGCACCGTTCTTGTATTGGTTAATGGAGCAAGTCCAGGTCTTTCTGTACTATTGATCAGACTTTTATAAACGAGTATCGAGCAATGAATCTAGTTTCCACTAGTGTATAGTAAAAGGCGAAATAGATATCGCTAAATTTTTAAATAACTTTTTTAGACACCTGTGGCTGACACTTCCCGCCCCGAGGTATTTAAAAAGTACCTCCACTTACTTTTAACAAGAGGGAACAGCCAATTCTTCCTCCCAACCTGCTGACCCCAGCCGAAAATTTCCCACATTCTTTGAAGGCACGGGCCACATACATACGGTCACTTGCAAGACTGCCTTCACCCCTAGACACTGCGAATTAAATCTGAGCACGAACCACGGATCCTCCTTTTATGCTGACACAGTACCAATCCGAACTCGGCTGCTCGAACCCTCACGAAGCCGCTAGCATAATCTTTTAGCTAGGGCAAAACATGAATTGACGCTGGCCCTATGTCCTATAAAATGGCAGAATTAGATAGGTTTGTATTTAGATACAAAGATTCCAATATCGGCGCCACGTAGCGGCCGAGTTACCTATAGCTTAAAGCTTTCCCGTAGCTTATGGCGCGCGCTTAGGGCCGCGGCCTCGTCAAGCCGGCCGCGTCTCTTATAGAGGATGCCGAGAGCGTGTATTGTGCCGATCGTCAACGTATGACCAGGCCCGAGCGCCTTGGTAAGCCCTTGCTCGCGATCAAACATGGCGGCTAACAAGGGCCTCAGCGAAGAGAGCGTGATGGAGCAGAGCCAGGGTGGGCAAAAATAACGGGCGCGCGAGTATGCCGCCGTCACGGGATGGTGGTCTCGGTCTGGGGAGGCACGGCATGGTGGAATAATGGCATTGGGAGATATGAATATTTGTAGATACGAATATTATAGTCTTTCTCATGAAAACAAGCTCAGAATCAGCTCGTGTTATCGATCTTAAAAGTACCTCGTAGCCCTGGAGCGCAAACGAGATCGAGATATCCGAGCCTGACGTAACTGAATATCGCATATCTACAAGCAACGCCCCCTCTCACAAAATCTGAATCGACGTTGGCGGTTGGCCGTTGTAGTCTGCAGTTACCGATCCGTCATAGAACAAGCCTATGCAAGCCTCCCCTAGCATCCACCCTGAGATAATGACCGAGCCAACCAGGGCAAACACGCCCCTGCGGCCAACGACCGGTCGAAGGACCAACGGCGCTGGACATCCAAAAAGAATCCATATCTCATCTTGGGTCCTAGGTGGACTGTTGTAGTTGCAGGCTTTGACAATGCCGTACTTGCCCTAAGACGTCGTGGTCATGAAGGAGTTCTCGAAACAGCAAATGGACCAGGATATGATGTAGGCATGTTCTTTAGGAAACTTCCATTCTTGATCGTCGGAAATATCGATTACGGCCAAAGTAGGCGCTCGCTTTCGCTTCGGGAAATCTGCAAGAACATTCAAGCTCTTCCAGATGTCTCTCGGTGGCAGATCAGGGCTGTTCCCCTTCGAGTTCTGAAACGCGGCGTCTAAGCGACCAATCGCAAGCATATTTGCCACGTAGAACAAGGTACGCTCCACTGCCTTGGACATTGGAAAGAGGTTCTTAACCCAATCCTTGATGGGGGCTTCGAGCATGCCCGTCTGTGTGACGATGGACGCAATCGCAATGCACCGCATGCCTCGTACTGACAAGACACCGGCTGCCCCGTCAATGGATGCCGTCTCCGAGGCCGAAATGTTGGAGCTGGAACATCAATAGCTAAAGTACAGTTCGGAGATGCTCTTGGATGCCTTCTCTGGGCAAGGTAGCCAAGTAGGGAAATTGGCCAGCTTGTTATCGGCCAGCTTGTGATCGGTAAACTCGCCACTAAAAAAAGCAAAGGAAGTCGATTTTGCTCTGCATCCGAATATGGTGGTCGAAAACCTTGGTGTATACTTGGGTTAACGGGAGGGCATAGTCGATTGTAACGCCACCAACTTCGTAGTCACTAGCAATGCTTAGAAATCCGTAGACACGATTGCGAGGCTCGCTTGTTTGTAGACTACCAGAGTCCAAGAAAAGCCGTAGCAATGACGTTCGGCCAAGCTGCAGCTCGTGCCGTAGAGTGCGAGGTCTGTCAAAAGTACTCAGATCAGGATTCTCGTAAAACTGTTTAGGCATTTCCGCACAGAGTTCGTCCCAATGCCGACCGTCCGCGATCCTATCCAACCTCTGAAAACTCATTAGATTTTAGAATCGGAAGAGCTTTGTCGCGTCGAGGGTGCCTCGCAGAACATGGAGAATTATTTTTGAAGCTAGCACTACTTCTTGCTGTACCTAAACACGCTGCTAGTACGTATTGTCCAACAGACGGCGAACGGGTGACCATGTATCTGAAGTAATGTCAATGGCTCGTTCAAAAGGCGAGAAGTCCTCAAGTGATTCCAAATGCGAAACGTCCAATTCGGGATCCTCCAGGTTTGATAGAATCCGGAAACGCTCTAAGTTAAAATCAACGTCCTGATCAATCCATCCCCTGAAGACGGATGCCCTTTTGTATATGGCTCCCATCATGGACACTTGATAGTTTCTCTCGGGAACATCTGCTCGGTTGATGCAAAGAGCATCAACCCAAAGGATTCAAGACACATCCGGCTGGTGTAGACCCTGCAAGGCTCTTCGTAGGCTGTTTGCAAGGGGAAGCTGGTAGCCGCCATTGAGGGTGATTATGGCGACCGGGGTCGGGTCTTCCCGCACGTAACTGAGCGCATCGTAGACGGGGCTGTCGTCGAGGTTGACAACGTTCAGAGCTCCCGACAACGGTACTTCTGCGGGACCACCATGAAGCTCCAGCACACGGATACTCCGTGTCGAGGAATCAAGCTCAGGGTACGCGTATATATTGTCAATCTGCAGCGGCCGCTGGGGAGATTGTGTTTGCTGTTCTCGTGGAAGCATGCGTTTTGAGGCGGTCTATTGTTGTTGCTGGTGAGGGTGTAATTGGAGAGGGCTAGAGATTGTCTGGAGTTAAGGTTGCCTATGTTGTCAATCTCGGACACCGACTCCATCACCAAGTAAGCAATGCCCGAGGCTCACGATGAAGACGCCTGGCCTGAGCCGTGCTAACGCGACTACCCACAAGCTCTTGTCGCGGCACAAGCGCTATTGACTGGCAAAAGGAAATCCAATTGCACTCTCGTGTAGTTTTGGCTTATATAATCCAACAAGCGCATAGCCCCAATGCAGACCTGATTCCATCAAACCCTTATATTTATTTGGAGCTCGGGCCCTAAGGTCTTCAGCGACGCCTTTGATGGCCGCCCACCTGTGTTCCCTCTCTATCCTCGCTCGGGGCCTAGGCGTGGGCATCTTGGCTGCTAGCGGGGAGATCTCGGATATTGGGAAGAGATATAAGCTGTCAACAAACAGTGGCTTTCATTCGAGCGAAATCGATTTGAGTGAGGTTAAGGTGTTGCCGTAACTTAACGGCAGGGCTTTATGAATTGGGTACTGACTTTGGTGAGCAGCTGCCCAATCTAGATCGCCTGCCTAATAAGGCTGCAGCGATAGAGTTCATCAAGTGACAAAAGGCGGTTGTGCCAGCGGCTGGTACAGGTAAATCCATCTTAGGCCAGACATCTGTACTTATTTAATGTCGCTCTGTTAAGGACTGCTGCCTTCATTATTTAGGTGTATAAGTATACCTTGTAAAGCCACACAAGCCACAAGACAGCCCCGCATCACTAAAAAAAGGTGATGAAGTCCTTAGATGCCCTGGAACTAGGCTAGGTGGATCCGGAACCACTCGTCCTCTGGACTAGGTACCTAGCTAGAGGCTCCACTCCTTCTCGAGCACCATGTCCCATACTTTGTAAACAGCTTGCTGAATTGTTGGTCACCATATCGACACGACTGTCGCGGATACTTTGTGGTTCCTAGAGGGCATCGTAGTGGTTTTGCATTCTTGCCAGGCTTTGCCACCGCTGTTTCAGTTATGAGCTTATAAGGGCCTTCGGGGCGTTTTGGCTTGGAAACTGACTCAGCTGGTACAAAGATTTAGTGTAAATTAGCTTGCTGGCAAAATCGCTTTAATATGCATATGTTTGAATTGGAGCAGTTATCCGTCGCGCACACTGTTTTTACTCCGTAACGCATACTTGACTCCACATTTGCCGCTAATACGCGCTAAATGCATCCGGTCCATTTTAGCATCAAAATAGCCGATTCTACACAGTAAAAATAGCATTTTCTATGTAAACGTGTTTTAGTAACATCTGGCTATCTAGCTAGGCAAAAGATATGTACGAAGGTAAGAAAGAGTAAGGGGAAGGTAGCCCTGGCGACAGCAGGGCTGGGAATAGCCTCATGTACTAGAATCTCTGCGAGTGGCGGACGAGACTGGTCTAGATGGGAGAATGGTGCTCTACTTGATACTCTAGATGCGATCAGGGGTCTTAAGATCGCTCTCTTAAGAGCTCACATATTACAGTATATATATATCCCTCTATTTCTACATCGTCTTAAAATATTTACAGCTCGATTTACTTCGTTTAATACTCTGTATAGTGTTGTTGTTGTTTTGATAGACGAGATGTTGGTAAAACGCGTTTGCATGGAAAACGCTATTTTCACTGTGTGGAATCGGCTATTTGATGCTAAAATGGACCGGATGCATTTAGCGCATATTAGCGGCAAATGTGGAGTCAAGTATGCGTTACGGAGTAAAAACAGTGTGCGCGACGGATAATTGCTCTTGAATTACCACCATAAGTGGGTCGGCCATCATTTACTCCCAGCAAACTTTATTCACACTGTAGGGGGCAACGGGAAGTACCATGTTGTGACATTTTCGGAGATGATTCTACAGCCTTCTACTTACCACCCAAAAGGAGTATATAAAAAAAGGCATCTGGCAGGTGGTGGGTGCGGAAGGGGGTTAAGGACGAGATTTTAACAGCTTGACAACAGCCTCGTGGCCATTCTCTACCGCCCTAAAAAGCGCTGTATCGCCGGCGCGATCCTTGGTATCCGGCTCGACATGTGTCGAGCAGCAGCTCGACGACCGCCTCGTGGCCGTTCCCTGCCGCCCTAAAAAGCGCTGTACAGCCGTCGGGATCCTTGGTATCCGGCTCGACCTCGCCGGTGTCGAGCAGCAGCTCGACGACCGCCTCGTGGCCGTTCTCAGCCGCCCTA